>JAUMHP010000078.1:1092095-1104476 GCA_032361065.1 Enteromius trimaculatus | reverse complement strand
TCAAAGTTGGATCAGCCGGTAGTGTGTTCTTCCACTTCAATTTTGAGTGTGACTCCAAATCCAGACCTCCATGGGTTTATAAATTTGATTACTTTTGATCATTTTTTGTGTGATTTTGTTGTCAGCACATTCAATGTATAGAACAAAGTATTTAATATGAATATTTCATTCATTCAGATCTAGGATGTTATTTTAGTGTTCCCTTTATTTTTTTTGAGCCGTGTAGTTATATATACTGTATAGAATACTAACCGCTCCAGGTCTGGGACTCGGGCTGATGCCATTAAATCGGACCCATTTAGTGTGGGACTGTTCCACCGTGGCCTTCTGCATGTACTTCCCTTTGGAGAAAACCTCATGCACTGAACTCATGTTATACGCACAGACAGCAGAGAGTCCCACATTCCCCCTGAAACACAGAAAAAAAACCTTAAATGCATTAAAAACAATCCAGTCGTGCCACTTTTATCTCCTCAGACGCAGGTGATCCTGACTCACAGACCGTCATGAACCCGATGAATCAAAACTAACTGGAACAAGTGGTTCCAAATACCACACAAGCTGTTCTCTTCGTTCTTCCGCGTGCGCGCACACACACACACACACAGTCTCACACTCACCACTGAGATGTGAAGACCCCGTAGATGACAGTATCTCTCCAGTGCGGTGCTTTCAGTATAAACACGTCATGAACCACATTGAACACAAAGTTGAGCTCTGGCATTGAGCAAACCAGCTTAGCTTTGAGAAACGATGTCCACTTCTTCTGCAGCGTCCGCTGACCTCCCAGATCCCCCTGGAACAGAGAGATACACTCATACTTCAGAGAAAACACTCACAATATTACAGCCGCATGCTGGCATTTACATACTCTATGTAGTTAAATATATCTACCACAGTTTCAAGCGAAAAACAAAGACCGGAGGTTGTGTGCTTTTCAATCTACTGTATGAAAGTTCAAACTTCCATCATATCATACACTTTGTACAGTTTTATTCAGTTAGTTCATCAGAGATTTCATGATAGAAGGATGGCAAAATGAAGAATAATAAGTCTTACATTTCATTCTGTGTTATTGTTTTTATTTTAGAGTTATGTCTCTGAAATATTTAACAATTGAATCCATTTTTTAGGTTGTTATGTAGAAATTGGATTGAAATAATAAATCTGTCAAAGGATTAATTGTGATTATTTACATTAAAAAAAAAAGCTTTTGCTCACATAATATATGTGTGCATTCTGTATATATTTATTATGAATATATAAATACACACACATGAATGTATACATTTACGAAAAATGTTTATATGTTAAATATATTAATATATAATTTCAAATGCAAATATATATGCATAATGTATATATAAACACACGCAATTTTTTTTTAAATATATATTTTATGCATTTGTATTTGTATTTACATAATAAATATATACAGTGTACACCTTATGTAAACAAAAACAGTGCTTTGACAGCACTAATATTAATATTTTTGTATTATTTATAAAAGGTTATATTAATATTTTGAATTAGATTTTATGTTTATATTTATTTTTTATTATTTTTATATTTTATATGATATTTTACATTTTGAGTAAGATTTTATTTTTCAGTTCTCATTTTAATCCTTGGTTTATTCATTTATTTGTTATTTTGTTTTGTAGTTTTAGTTTATCGTTTTTTTTTTATATTATTAATTAAATGGCAAATAGATAAATTTAATAGTTTAACATTATTTATACACTAATATATACTTATAAATATATATAATATTAGCTTTTATTTTTAGAACAGTTTCTAGAATAAACATCAATATGATAGACATTCAAACTGATTACACATGATTAAAAACTGCCGACTCTCCAGCAGTACACTGAAAGTTAGATAAAGTTAAAAGATAAAGCAGGAATAAAAACACAGAAAGTGAGATAAACAATCAGATATAGTTGAGATCTTAGAGAAACTTCTGTCAAAGATGAGGAAGAGGGAAGTTTACTGAAAAAACAACAACAACTATGCGGAACATTTCCAGGAACAAGATCATTTTTCTGCCCTTAATAAAAACACAACCTTCTTCTGTGTGTGTTGTGTGTGTGTGCACGTGTATGTGCTTGTTTGAGCATGTGGTGTGTGTGTGTGTGTGTGTGTGTGTGAGAGAAATGACACAGTAGTCAGATCTCACCTTACAAACACGAGCGATTCTGGGGATCAGCAGCTTCCCGAAGAACTCGTACTCCACCGAAACCTCGGTGAAGAAGTAGTAGATCTTATCATCATCTCCATCCGGGCTGTTCTGTCCTTCTCGGATCACATCAGCGAAGACGAAACTGGGCTCTGAACACAGAACACAGGCGCTGAGTCTAGCGTTATCTTACAAATATTCATTTGAGATTATAGTTTACATTACAGCATCTAGTTTTAGTATCAATATTAGTTTTATTAATACAATTAGTTTTATTAATACAAAGATATGTTATGTGCTTTTATCATATTAGTTTCATATTATTTATACACTTTTAAAATCTTTCATATTTTCAATTAGCGTTTGTATTTTGCTTCATATTTTAAATTTTCATTTGAATACTATTTTTATTAAATACTAATAAAATCAATACATTTTCAGCTATTTTTTTATGTGCTTCCATCATTTTTATTACTTAAATATTTTATTATTTATAAAGTTCACTAATACAGTTTTTATTATACGTTTTGAATTAGCTTTTTTTCTTTTCAGTTTTTGTTTTAATATATTTGATTAATACCAAAATTATAAAATGCAAATAATATTATGTATTATTTACAAACTATTGTAGTGTCACTAATCTTAATACGTATATACTTTTGTTATATAATGTTTTACGTGTTTTGTTGTGTTATATGAATATCTTAGTACTATATGTTTGTGTGTGTATGAATATATATAAAAACACGTGTGCACTAATATATTTATTATTAATTCTAAAAATGATAAAACTTTTAATTCAATATTTTCATATTTTCATTTTAATATAAGTTTTACATACAAACATTTTGTGTTACTGTATTTTTATTTACATTATTATTTACATTTAATTTATTTTTTGATTGATTGATTGAATTTCAATTTAGTAATTGTTCCAAAAAACATATTTCAGTTTATTTATTTTTTTTTAAATCATCTAATATTTACACTATTTAACTTTTTTTTTGTTTTTAATGACAATACGTGAATTCATAATGCTGATGATTTTAATGTGGGTGTTTCTTTATCAGATGATCCGAATGGACTCTTCCCTCTGCATGTGTTTATATTGATAAGTGAGTTGTTGTTTTATACAGTGATGGACTGGTTTAAAAACTGGTTAGCGTTGTACCGTTGAGCCAGGACGTGGAATACTCCGTTCGGAGTAAACTCTGAGACAGAGAAGATCTGGAGATGATCGGCTCGCTGCCCAAGAAGTTATACGCCGTTCCCGAGTACAGCTCACCATCTACACGACAAACAGCCCATCAGTGCTGGCGGAAACACAGCAGACCATCTCTGACACTGTCCTGCACTGTCCTTAACTCACCAACCATCACGCTGGTGAAGCTCTGCGCCGGGTCGAAGGAGCACTTCCCCCGGCCGTCCTCGGCTCTGTCCTGCAGCTGGAAACTCTGCAGAGACTGAAGAGAAACCAGAGCGTGAGAGACTGATGAACACGCTTCTCTGAGACTGAGGAGTTTCAGAGAGGAGAAGAAAAAGAGGAAACTAGTGCATTAATATTCAGAAACATTGTTACAGAGCCACGGTTATCAACACATCAGGGAAGTTTAGACAATATAGAGACAAAGGAAAAAGTTAAAGAATTAGGAATCAGTAACAAAGCGTTCGAGCTGCGGAACAACCAGTTCCTAAAAGTAATAATCCTAGCAGTTCTGTTACTGTCAACTAAAACCAGAACTTAAAAGTAAAAATAATATGTAATTTAATATTTACTAAAACCTACTGAATAACTAACTAAAAAAAAAATCTTGGCAAATAACTGAAAAAAGTGCTTAAGTACTAAAATAAAAATACAAATAATTTAAAATAATTGTAATAAAAATAACGAAAGCACATAAAAAAACTACTAAAACTTAAAAAATAAATAAATATATAATATTATATATACACACAAATTATCAATATTAAATATTTATATTTTTACTATATATATATATATATATATAAATATTTATTTATCAATACATTTATCAATAAATGCTTGACGAACTAAAGCAGCTGAAACATTGAACACGAGTCCGGGTGAGAAGTGATTTAAAGCTTTATGAAGGCTTGTACACACCAGATAATCACAGAGGGGCTGAAACGCATGAGTCCCGCAAACATACAGCGTGTCTTCATCCAGCACTTGCAGAACTCGAATGTAGTTTCTACAGTCCGTCTGTCACATGAGCACAAAAAACACTTATAAAAGCACATATCCACAGAGAATCCCCCGTCAGTGATAGAATGACCAGATTAAGCTCACTTTGAGTAGTTTTCCACATTACCTCTTTAGATTTCCCCTTTAAAATACACATGGACATGTCGTCCTCTGGAACTTTCCACAGCAGCTGAGAACAGAGTCAATACATCATCACATGAGCGGCCTTTAAAGACACTGGAGCTGTGTTAGGAAGCAGACGGCTGGAGTCATCCTCACCTGGTTGCTCTTGACCGAGACGTTGCTCATGTTGAGCTGGTAGACGGCTTCTCGAGCGCCGACGTACAGCACCCCTCGCTCCTCGCTCAGCAGCAGAGTCGTGTAGTTAAACACATCCGGCTCCCAGAACTCCAGCAGAGTCACTTCTACACACACACCATCACACATCACTGACGACTGAAGAATATAGTTCAGATTTGACCATTTTTTAAGTCTTATCTGCTCACTAAGGGTGCATTTTTTCATCCAAAATACAGTAAAAATTTTGAAATATTATTAGAAATTAAAATAAATGTTTTCTATTTGAATATCCGTTAAAATATAATTTATTCCCGTGATAAAAGATGAATTTTCTCCTCTCATGATCCTTCTGAAATCATTCTAATATGCTGATTTGCTGCTCAAGAATCCTTTCTGGTTATGATCAATGCTGAAAACAGTTGTGCTGCACAATATTTTTATAAAAAAAGAAATAAATTAATACTTTTAACTAACAAGTATGCTTTTAAATTGCTCAAAAGCAACAATAAAAACATTTATAATGTTACAAATTATTTCTATTTCAAGAATCCCTCATTTATGACTTTGATAATATTGAAAACAATATATTGATAATAATAAAATAACTGAATGATTTCTGAAAGATCATGTGACACTGAAAACTGGAGTAATAATGCTGAAAATTCAGATTTAATCACAGAAATAAATTACATTTTGCAAAATATTCAGATAGAAAAGAGCTATTTTAAACGGCAATAATATTTCACACTTTTCCTGTATTTTGGGTCAAGTAAATGCAGAAGAAACTCATTTTAAAACATAAAACACAAAATTAAATAAGCTTAATGATTCCCAATTTCGTTTCCCAATATAATATTTCATATTTATAGAGATGTGGAGCATTCATAGATCTGGAATACTTGTTTCTCTTTCTGTCAGCTGAATGAATACACAAAACCAAATAGACTTTTCTGAGCAGTAAAAATAGAGTTCTCCAGCTGCTTGCGGCTGAATCTCTTCCAGAGGAGATCCTGAAGCCTATGAAAGCAGCAGCGGATGATTTAGTGCTCCGAATAAAGCAGCGGTCAAACTCATGAGTCATTCATTTCATCTTCAGCACAACAAAACCCTAACATCTTCATCCAAACTGGTCTTTCAGTTTCAGTCATTAGAGCACTGCTTCTTTCCAAATCCTTTTCATTAACATTAATCAGCATCAAATGCCATGTATTAAGAAAGCAAACAAGCTAAAGAGCCTCTTCTGGAGCAAACCAATGAAGGTTTAGAAAATTGTATATTTGAGATTTAAGCATGATTTATGTGTCACTGACACACTTACGTTTGTGTCGTGTGTGTGTGTGTTTACTACACACCTGCAGCTCTCAGATACCCAACAGACCCTGCAAATCAAAGCCTGCAAACACCACACACGACTTCCTGTGCGGCTGAAACATGCTCCTGAAACGTACTTTATTCTGCACAAACATCTAAGGTTGTCAATTTCATGAAAGCTTTTGAAAGACGACCTTTTACGCTCATCAAGGCTGCATTTATTGGAACAAACACACAGTAAAAACAGCAATTATCTGATATACTACTGTAATTTAAAAGTAGTGTTTTCCTTGTGAATATGTGTTAATGTGTATTTTATTTCTGTGATGCGCAGCTGATTTTTTAGCATCATTAATCCAGTCTTCAGAAATCTAATATACTGAATTGCTGCTATGACATATTTCTGATTATCATCAATGCTGAAAACAGTTGTGCTGCTGAATATTTTGCAGAAACCACGGAGTTTTTAGCTACATAATAATAAAAATAATAGAAAGGTGTTATAACATAAGAAATACTTATGACTTTACCCAAACTTTATTCTGCTTCCTAGCTGAATAAAAATGATAAAAAAAACAAAACTGTATATATTAGTGCTGTTAAACGATTAATCGTGATTAATTGCATCCAAACTAAGCTTTTATTAAGATAATATAGCTGTATGTACTGTGTATATTTATTACACACACACACACACACACACACATATATATATAAATAAATACACACCCATGCTTGTATACAGTATATTTAAGAAAATTGTTTTATGTTTATATGTATATATATATATACTTTCGATGCGATTAATCGTTTGACAGAACTAATATCTATAAACTAATACACACACATAATATTTGTGCTGTAAAACAATATATATATATATACACACAGTTAAAAATAACTTTTTTTCTATGTGAATATATGGTATACTTACATAGCATAAATATAACTTATTTTTATGATCAAATCATAATTGTTTTTCATTTTTTAATTATTACTCCAGTCTTCAGTGTCACATGAATCTTCAGAAATCATTCTAATGTGTTGTTTTATTATTAAATATAAAAAAAAACAAGCAAAGAAATTTACACACAACTCATAAACACGTGGCACCTGCAGAGAGAAGAGAAGTCTTAACCCTTCACTCACCATCGTTCCTCCACGAGCTCCTGGGAACGCTGGACGGCCCGTGTGTGGACACTTCCAGAAGCAGTCCCAGAAACACACCTAACACGCTCAGAGCCATGTTAGACTCCGGGAGCTTCGGCAGCGTGAGGTTTCCTCTGAAAGAGAGAGAAGACGGCCGTCACAAACCTGATCGCATGAGGAGTCAATCTGACACATGTCACTTACTCATCACGCTTCACAACAAAAGATTAAATATACATATCATATTCATACTGCTCAATTCCACACAATGATCATGAAGGATGATACCGTGGTGCTTTATAATTAGCATATTCACACACCCTGGTATTCATTTGCTACTTCAGAGTACTGAAATGTATTTAACAGCTAAATCATTATTAATCCAAAAATGACAGAACTTGGGCTGTCACCGTGTTTATTTACATTTATTTGATCAAAAAAACCTGCATCTTTCCTTCAATTTTTTGCTTTGCTTTGAAAAAAATAAAAAAATAAATAATAAAATAAAGATATAAATAATAAAGATTTTTATATAATAATATATATATATTTCTGTTCATAATTAAAACCACTGATAGCAATAAACAATATGTATTAATATTAAATACATCATAAATTAATTTGATTAATAATATATATAATAAATCAATTAAAATAAATAAATTAAAATATTAAATACAAATATTTATTAATTCATTTCTTATTTTAAGTTTTATTTAATAATAAAATAAAATAAAACATTTACATTTATTACATTATATTTCTCATTTTGTTTAATATTTTATTTGAACAGTAATAGCAGTAAATATAATAATTAGCATTATTTTAATTCTATTGAATGTGTCAAAAACTTTGAATTCTTTTTTTTTTAACTTTATAATTACTGCAATAGAATTTTGGTTTTTATAACAAAAACAACTTTTACTAACTATGTGTTGTTCAAGAACGGATTTCACTTTCATTCTTCAGAGTAAAAAGATCTGTGTCTTTCTGAGTAAACAGTAATACTGTATTCCTTCTTTGCTGTGAGTAAAGAGCAGCTAAGCCGTGTTTACGTAACGTTCATATCAAATGACCACAGCTTCAGGCCAAACTGTCTCTCTTGGAAGGCGAGGAGAGAAGAGAAACACGATGAGAGCGAGAGAAATCAGATTCAGGTGCTGGAGAAACACAGAGAGTAATGAATGACATCAGTGTGCGAGCACCACAGATTTGACTGGAAACTGCTGGCTTCTCAGGAATCCCCCCGATCTGATACCTGCGCCCACAGGGAAGTGAAACCGGGACAGGTAATATAGAGGCTCATGAGCTCAACCACCCCTCGGGACAGAAAATTTACACCGGATATAACTGGTTTTCATGACAACCCAGAGTTAGCGTCTGGAGGGTTTCCACGGCGATCTGTCACTTCAGATGCCTGGTCTGCATCTGCTTACTGAGACAAGGACTTTTTGAAACACGCTGTTGCTATGCAGTCGCTAGGAGGTTGCTGATGCTGAAATCACAGACTACGGTTATTAATAGACTGCTAAGCGGCTAATCAATGAAGCAATGCGTTTCAATTTAAAGTCTGTCAATAAGCAATCAATGATTGACAAAAGCAGCTTGATTTTGTGGATCTTGTATTTAAATATATAGATTTATTTTTCAAAGCATTTATTTTCATATTCAATACATATTTGTATTTTAAACTCATTTTACTTGACTTTGTGAATATTTAATATATAAAAAAATATTTCATATATTTTATTTTCAATTTATTTTAATTTAATAATTTTTTATATATATTTTATTTGACTTTATACATAATATTGTATACATTTATTTATTTGTATGTATTTTATTTACATTTTGTTCTTTTTTTATTTACCATATTTGTTAAAATATATAAACACATTTTACTTCACTGAATATATTGCACATAAAACAAAAATTATTATGTTATTTTTTTAGTTTAGATTTTTTTGCAATTTATTTATTTATATTGTAGTTTTATTTAAAATATTTAAATATTTCACTGAATCTTCAGCTTTAAACATTTAAAAATATACAGTATATTTTGTATTTATTTTTAACATTTTACTTAACTTTATGATTCACGCAGCTATTTTTACATCATTTTATATTTTTCCAAACATTTTGCACATAAACATATAATACTATAAAAGTGAAAACCATAAAAGCAGGATAACACTTCTCTGATCTTAAATATGTTAAAATGAAATGTATTATTGGAAGCGGTATGTTCATCTGCTCGGCAGGTGTTCAGCAAAAACCTTTTCAGATTTCTACAAATGATTTCCATACGTGCTGCACTTTATTGTACTGTACTGGAGTAACAGCGCAGAGAGATTCAAAGACAGAAAAGAAAACAAATGGAGTGAAGAGAGCGGAATGTAATAATAAGAGACAGGAAACTCAACAGAACATCATTTCAACATGTGAAGATCACAGGAAACACTGAACGGCCCCAAGCAAAGACAGACTGCAGCTCATATAGAGAGAACAACTTAACATGACAGAGGAAATATATTGTAAGCTTTAAACATAGATTTACCAAGATAAAATGGAACTGAAAAAACAGAAAATAAAATGTAAAAAATAAAAAAATAAATAAAAATCACTATTCAAGTCCAATATCCTAGATAACTTACGAAAACACTGCCTGATGATAGAATAAAAAAAAAAACTGTAAAACAAAATAAAAACACAATTTTGCTTTGCATTGCACTCATTCGATATTTAAATAATATTATATATTTAGAAATTACTGTTACATCAAATCTTTAGTGTTTATAGGCTCTGTGCATTTTAACTAAATTATATGCAATTATAACAGTACAAACTGTGCAATATTTTTATTATTATGATGATTATTATTATTTTACATTCCTAATACTAGTTATTTTTTATGCATTTCTGTTGCAAATATAATTTTTTTCTGCACTAAAAGTATTTTATTTATTAATTGTAACTGATTTGATCTTAATTCTACTGCTGTAGTGAAGGAGCACTGGAAGGGTCAGATAGAGGGTGGAAGCTGATCATGAATAATTAAACCCCGACTGGTTTTGGTGCCAGAAACTGTCAGATATCTACAGAAAGAAGAAAAAAATGTTTGGACAGAAACCCAAATGTCAAAGTAACCCAAAGGACAACAACAGCACTGAATGATGCATTAGAAACAATCACTGATCAACACACAGATGACTTTTTACAGCCTCAGGCTGGAAACACACACACACACACACACGCTACCAATGAGCCTTAATGTACAGAAATGTGTTGTTGAAGTCAAAGTCACCAACACGAGGGTCTGCTGAAGGAGCTCACGCAAACACAAAGAGCCTGTTGTGTGTGTGAGGAGAGAATTACACACACACTCCGTAAACAATCAACAAAGACTGGGCCTGAGTGTGTGTGTGTGTGTGTGTGTGTGTGTGTGTGTGTGTGGCCTCTCGCACACTGCACTTTCCCAGAAAGCTTCATTCACATGTCAGACCTGATTAGTTGGTTTTACCCTGATCCCGATCCATAAAAAAAAGTGAGTGACAAAAAACTACAGAAAAACAACGAACACACGTGTGATATAACAGCATGCTGATTCATAAACATGACATCTGCTAAAATGAGGAACATGAATGCGGATGAGAATAGAAAATTATCTACAGAATTAAAAATTAAAATTAAATTAAAATTAACTATATATATATATACACACACAAACATACATATTTTTTATTATAATTTATAACAATACATAACTAAATGTACATACAACAATATAAAATAATTTATATATAATATATAAATAAAATACAAATGAACTGTTAATTTTAAAATATTATAATCATTTTATAATAATGTACAATGACAATTATATTATAAATCAATATGCTATAAATTATATTTTTATAAAATAAAAATTAATTAATAAATATCATAAAGTAATGGCATATGTATTATATATATAATATATATTTATAATATAATCTCTCTCTCCCTCTCTCGTACATACACACACACACATACATATATATATATATATATATATAAATAAATGTTTACACATACATATATATATGACATTCTGATTAAACAATGTCTAGAATGTAATATTGCACTGTACAGAATGTTGCATTCCACTTACTGACAGTCTGCAGTGATTGCACACACAACGCAGGGAGGTCATGTGACAATTCTGAATAATGCATACTGCTTTTTCAGGACTGTTTTGTGTATAATCTGAACTTCTGCAAGTCTGGTCAAATAATGAGTCAAAGTGGAGATTAAAGCTGTGTTTGATATGGCCTCTGGTTCAGTACAGCAGCATGCTATTTCAAAGCCAGCCCTCTCTTCCTGTATTAATGCTCTTGAAGGCTGCAGTCTGTGCAGCACCTGTTTGGCGTCCGCCGCACGCACAGCCTCAGAAACACAGGCTGGGTTTAAAGAGTGGCCTTCTGCCAACTGAGCAAGCATGTGTCCGCTCTCAAACATTCAGCGCCTGCCAACTGTGTCCCTCCTCTCTCGCTCTGGCACAGCCATCGATGCCACTCTCTGCCGACCCACAACTTTTCTGCCAGAATCAGCTTTCCCACTACGCCCGCTGACAGCTCCCACAATCCCTCTCTTTCTCTGCAGCCTCTAACGCTTCAAGAGTCTCTGTGTGTGTGTGACTGCAGTTTGCTCTTTAGGCCCCTGGTGCTCCTTTCCAAAAATCAAAGAATTTTTCTTTCACCCTCAACACATCCTATAATAAATAAGTAAATACGTTTTATAAAAGGAAAGAAAAATACTATTACTTTGTGCATTTACAGTAAAGTCCAACTTTTCAGAAATAATCGGAGTATACATACAATTTATAAATACATAATTAAATTTAAATTTCATATATAACAATTACGCTTAAATATTTATAAATAAATGTATTTACCGAACACAACATTATTATAAAATAATTGCACATATACATATGTACATATACATACACACACTTCTAAAAAACTATATCCCTTAAATATAATTATATAATTTAGATTAAATTACAAATGTAACAATTATATATAATAATTATTACACATTTGAATATTATTTATCAATAAATCTACTTACTGAATAATGAAAAAATAATGTATTTTCATTAAAAAAAAATTCGATTTATATATATATATATATATATATATATAAATAAAAGAAAATTTGTATAAATTTGTATAATACAATTTTTATAAAT
>JAUMHP010000078.1:1032152-1051990 GCA_032361065.1 Enteromius trimaculatus | reverse complement strand
ACCTGTGTCATACCCATGTCATTATACAAATTTGTGTCCTCATAAACCACATAAACCCGTCCACACACACACACACATGTTCATCTAGTGAAAATTGGCTGAATGCTCCTTTTTAGTGATATTAGCCTTAAATTTAGACCACATACTTCTATAAGACTGCTTTTATTTTGTAAAATACAGTAAAATATGAAATATTGTTTACAATTTAAAATAACTTTTTCTATGTTTTTGTGTAGTAAACTGTATATTTATTCCAAAAAATGTTTTTTTTGCGATATCAACCTCAAATTTGGAACACAACTTCAGATTTAAGATTAAAAAAAATATATATGTATTATATACTGTATATTTCATATACAATTTTTACATTTTTTTTTATTTTTAAGCCTTTTGTTCATAATAATAACCATGTCATACATACCATTAACCATGGAATTACTAAATATATATATATATATATATATACTGTAACCACAAATGAATGATGCTACACTAACTATAGTTTAATCATGTTTTCTGCAGTAAAAAAAAAAAAGAAGAAAAAAAAAGGTTACTACAGTTTTACTACAATAAAGCTTTGGTTAATTATCATAAGGGATGCACAAGTGTTTTCTTTAATGAGACTAAACGTCAATCTGTGCCCCAAAGCATTCAAGATTCACCACAGAAATTAAAAAAATGTAATAAACAGATCATAACTGTTCCATAAATATATTTTAGCAGCAAAAAATATGAAATAAAAAAAACATAAAATCCATTTCATTGAAGAAAACTCAAGTCGCTTTTGACCGGCACACAAACAACACCAAGGGTTAATAAACGTCAGCATGATCTCTTCAGCATGTGTGTGTTTCACAATGTTTACACTCGATGGCATCTGTGATTGACAGCTCTCTTTATCCGGGACTACGGAATATCTCCATCCGCTCCGCCTGCTGGCTAATTGATCGATTGGGGTTATTGATCCGACCACAGACGGACTGTGTGTGCTTTACATGATTGTGTTAGCTTCCTGTTGCTAAAGCACAAGTGTGTGTGTGTCGGCTGTTATCGTTCCAGCGTCATTAGGAGGAAAGAGTCGTCCTGTACGATGGGCACAAAGAGGACAGGAGGAGGAAAAGAGCGTCTGATTACAGAGAGAGAGGGTAAATAAAGCAGCTTTACTGCAGGGGAAGAAGAAGAAGAGGAGAAAGGAGGAAGAAAGATAAGAGATAATGGAAGCTCTGCGGCAGGCGGACAAATGAAAAACGTCTCGCTGTTTCTGATCATTACCTGCTGCTCCTCCAGACACACTTACACAAACGTATGAGTAGTTACCTTTTTCCCTGGGATTCATTCTTTACAAAGAATAAAAGTAATGCTGGTATGAAATACATAACTAATTAATTCCCCTAAAATGAGTTTTGAATTATTAGAATTATTTGATATTTGAAATTTTTTTTTTTTATTTGATATAATATTAAATAACAATTAAAATGTTTGGATATTTACAATGTTTATGAAAGGACTTTTTCTCATTAAACAAAAAAAACATATGAAATATTATTTAATAAAAATATTTGTAATATTAGCAATAAAAATACAAATATACAAAAAACACAAATATATATATATATACATAATTTTAAACATGAACTATTTTATAATGAATTTGTAAATATAGAATTAAGCATAAAATGTGTAATTAACTTGAAGTAGTATCGAACAATTAAATATTAAATATTATTTAAAAACTTTATAATATAAAGTACATATTAAAAGAACTATAAAAATTTAATCATGTAAAGCTACCAGCGTATTTATAGTCAACATTACCTCTGGTATATTTTCCTGTTTTGATAACTTGGAAAATAATTCGCTCAAAAAAAATTTTTAATTATTTGATTTATTCAATATTTATAATAGCAGCAAGAAAATGTACTTTCATTACTAAATAAACATTAATATTATTTATAAACATTAAATATGTACTAGCTAGGTTAAAAAACATGGAATAATTATTTAGTTCAAGTTTATTTAGTCAGCATTACTTTTTTTTTTTTAACCATGATTCTGCTGATGTATAATTTATTCTGGGCTTGCCATATCAGTGCAGGATATGTGCAACTCTTAACTTCACAGAAAAAATGAGGAATCTTAGAATTAACAACTACGCTTAGTCCAATAATTCAATCTGCATGTGAATCAACTGAACATGAAAATGCATTATATTGTGTGATGAAATCAAGAAACTAGCTCTGCACTGCTGAACCATAAAATCATAAAATATCTGATTCACCATATATCCTACACAGCAACAATTCTCCAGTGACCAGTCATTTTTCAGTCCTGTCAAATAAATAATGACAGGGACTGCTGTTGATGCAGCGCACACACACAGAAACTCAAACATCTGCACCACAACCCGTCAAAATAAAGGTCTGGTTTAACTAGAAGAAATTGTGGCAGACATATATTCGTGTTGAACAGCATACTGTATTCATTTCTTATGATATCACACATTTTTCCATGTTTTAATTTAAACGGTAAACCTCTGTTGTGCAAAACTTTCTTTATTAAAAAATATAATGAACTGTTGAATTTTAATTTGATTACATTTTAAGATTAATTTGTAATATTTTATGCAACGGAAAATTAATAGAAAAATAGAAAATTTCTATCCAAAAAAATAATTTATTATTACATTGTATAGGGCCTTAAAACTGCTTTTTTTTTTTTTTACTTTTAATAAACTGTTGTTCTATATAGTTGTTGTAAATAAACTGTATTTTGAAAAATCTATTAATTGGATTTGTGTTTTGATTACTAAAATTTAATTTAACCATTAATCCAGGAGAGTGGGAAAGAATTGAATTATAATAAACACTAAACATGACAGTGTTCTGCCACAACATCCAGAGAACATCTGGAGAACATCAGCTCTTTAATTTGATCTGCTTATAAATAAATATAAGAGATAGACTAAAGGAAACACACACACCTCCTAAAACGCTCAAATCTACCCACACATGTGCTGATTTACCTGCTGCCAAAACAATAAACTCATCCAGATCCAGAGAGATCATCGAACAATACAACGACAGCCTCTACCCACACACACACACACACACACACACACACACCATCAAACAAGCACGACACAGGACGATATCGCTGGCAAACGCCACCCAACCACCCACAATACACACACACACACACACACACACACACACACTCATTACAAGGAAAAAACCCTTCATTACATCAAAGGGCGTAAAAAAGCAGCTTGTCGTCTTTACGGCATGTGAGGGAAACGTGTGGGTACAAAGACAGAGATGAATAATAGAGGCTCTGCTCCAGAATCCAGTCAACTCCTACAGACTCCAGTTTAAGACAGCAGAGGTGCTTCCTGTACAAGATACCCTCAGCTTATTATTTTCTAATACATCATGTGTTATCATATATAAAATGGAAGAAAAAAAAAAGATGTTACAAAATGAAAACGACAGTACAAAAGTTTGGGGATGGTGTCTTTTTACAATTTTTTTGTAAGAAGTGTCTTCTGCTCAATAAGGCTGCATTTATTTGATCAAAAATACAGTAAAAATTGTGAAATATTATTGCAATTATTGCAATATTTTAAATAACAGATTTCTATGTGAAAACATATTAAAACGTAGTTTATTGCTGTGATCAAAGCAATCATCATTATTCTGGTCTTCACTGTCACATGATCCCTTAGACATCATTATTGAAAATATTTTAGGAAATTAACTTAGTTTTATAAATTCAACTGATTAGACATACTTTTTGGTTATTACAATTATCATAAACCCTTAAAATTTAATTTAGAAAAATTGAAACCGAAAGCATGACATTTTTTGAAAACATTTCATAGGGCCATTTAACTGTAATTTTTGTTTAATTTTTAATACATTGTCCATTTGTTTTGATTAAGCAGACAACTTCTATTTACTAAATTTTTATTTACTCCTTACAATGGACTCTTGACGCTTAAATAAAAACTTGAGGAAAAAGTAAATATAACGTGGCAACTTAAAATATGTGACCCTGGACCCCAAATCCAGTCATAATGTTTAATTTGTATACGTCATCTGAAAGCTGAATAAAACATCTTTCCATTGATGTATGGTTTGTTAGGACAGGACAATATTTGGCAGAGAAAGAACTCAAATCTGGAATCTGAGGGTGCAAAAATAATCGAAATATTGAGAAATTCGCCTTTAAAGTTGCCCAAATATAGGCCCTAGCAATGCATATTGCTAATCAAAAGTTTTAATATATTTACAGTAGGAAATTTACAAAATATTTTCATGGAACATGTTACTTAATATCCTAATGATTTTTGACATGAAAGAAAAGCGGATGATTTTGACCCATACAATGTATTGTTGGCTATTGCTACAAAAATAGCCGTGATACTTATAACTGCTTTGGTGCTTCAGGGTCACATATTTTAAAAGAAGGCAACAAATATTTTACAAATGATCCAAATAAACAGCCTTTTTTTATATTGTGAATAGAAATACTGTAGCTTGATTGCACATTAACAGGGGGTGTTTTCTTTTGAACCTGAAATGTGTAGTGTTTCGGGGCAGACTTCTCTCATGACTCACCCAGCCAGCCGGCTCCAGAGTTGGGCACACACATGTCGGTCTCAGCGCTGGGCAGCACAAAGCCCACCACAAACACCTCCACGCCGTCGGACATGAGCGCCAGGCCGAGCACCAAGAAAAGCTGCCACTGGAAGCGTCCGTGTCCACACTCCTGGATGATGAGCTCGTACTGCTGAGCCAGCTCCTCCTCATCCGCCTCCCTCTCCTTCTCCAGCTCTCGCTTGTCCTTCATCCCATCCGCTGATGGCTGGCCCCGCCCCTCCGGAGCCCCGCCCCCTGCAGGCACGCCCTGATACTCGCCTTCGTAGATCTCGTCCTCATCGTCGTGGCCTTCGGTGGCATCGCTGGATCCCTCGTCATCCTCCCTCTGAGCCTGGCCGTCCTGATAATAGTAACGGTCTTCGTCGGCGCCCTCGTCTTCGTCATTTTCGAAGCGGCTATAGTTGCGGCTGGAGTATTCGTTCGAAGCACGGTCCACAACTTTGTTGACCTTCTTGACAGCGTGACGCTTCGCCTCTTTGGCGATGTCGCGAGCGCCTTTGGCCAGAGTCGTCCTGTCTCTGTAGGGGTCCTCCATCTGTGCAGAGTTTAGCTGTTTGGTGGTTACAGAAGTCAGGAATCAAACGGGAGTATCAGAGGATGAGATCAATGGTTCGAGGGGTTCGGAGACGGACAGCAGTGGATACAAGATGTGTGTGACGTGTGCAGTTCCTTCTAACGGACAGCTTCATTCACTCAAAGGGGAAAGGAAACTATGGGAAGAAGAAACAGATTCATATTTTTATTCGCTACAGCAGGCACAAACTATTATATTACAAAAATATAACACTATATATATAATATATACACACGCACCAGCTGCAAGCATTTGAATGGTCTCAGAAATAAAGGTATAAAAGCTGTCACTGGGGCAGTATCTCTTCAAAAGGTACACTTTTGTACCAATTAGGTTCACTTTAAGTACTAATACATACCTTTAAGCAACCAAAATAAATCTTTTTGGTACAAACTTGTACCTTTTCAAAAGTTACCACTTTTGCATCTTTATTTCTGAGCTTTTTATTTCAAAAAATCTTATTCATCAAAGAATCCAGAATAAACCCAAATGAAAATGTACTCAACTGTTTTAAATATTGATTGATAATAATAATATAGTATAGTATATTTTTCTGTTCACCCTGGTGAACTTTCTGTTCTTCCTCTGCTGCTACTCTTTTTTGTGGCATCCCCCAAGGGTCAGTATTGGGCCCTATGTTGTTTTCTTTGTATTTGCTGCCCTTGGGATATATTTTCAGAAAACACAATATCTCCTTCCACTGTTATGTGAATGATATACAAATGAATGTGCCTGTCAAAACAAAGCTTCATTAATTAATTGCCAGAGAGTTTTAAAAAAACGTCTGGATCAGAACTTTCTTTATCTTGATGAAAATAAGATTGTTGTGTTTGGTCATCCTGGGGATTTGAGTGCTTGTGTAGATACACTTGGTAATTTAGTTCATCCATTCACAAGAACAGCACTAAAACAAAGGTACTTTCAAGCCCCGCCTGCCATGTAAGGAGTTTGAAAGTGTAATCCATGCTTTCATAAGGTGTAGACTAGACTACTGTAACTCTTTATGTGTTGGTTTGGATCAGTCATCACTTACAGTTAGTCCAAAATGCAGCTTCTAACTGGGTACATTACCACAATCTTAGCTGCTAAAGTCCTATGTGCCTATCCACACACACGCCTGTCATATAAACTCAAATCAAAAGCTTTGAATTAGTATGAAATGGCTGAACTAGCTGGGTATTTTGGGTTTTAACGGAATAGTTGTAATTGGGAAAGTGAAAGCGTTGCAGATCTCAGGTGTTCCTGCTCGTGTGCCCTGAAGAACCACAGGAGAGCCATAAATCAGACTGGCACAGCGGGCAGAGGACAGAGAGCCCAGTTTAACTGCATTCACACTGTTCACCTCCACAGGAAGAGACGTGGACATGAACAGCACAGAGTCAAAGAAAAATGAAGCAGAGGAGATACGGACACTTCTCACACATGTGTGTCTGGAAGATCTTCTCAGGATCTCAAACACAGCATTGCAGCACCATTCCTCTCTCCAGCAGAAACACAAACACGCTCATCTCATTTTATCTCCTCACATCTGAAAAATAAACACACACATACTCGCTTTCTCTGAACCCACTAAACTCAGCGAATCTCTTTGAAAATGATCAGTTGGTCTCACAGATACCAGATATCCCTGAGAATGAGAAAACCAGAGAATATGAGAGAGAATTTTCTATCTGTGATGAAGACGCCCACAACTATTTAATTCAATACCACAGTAAAGTACATCAATACTACAGTACAGTCTCATCTGTCCTGTCCTTCCAACCCAAACACCTCCATATGATTTGGTAAATCACACAAAGGCTCTATTCTATTCTATTCTATTCTATTCTATTCTATTCTATTCTATTCTATTCTATGTATAAGATCATTAAGATTAAATGTTCCACAGAACAAGAACATTCTAAATGAAGAACTTTTTATTTCCTTTAGTTATGGTGTTTTAGTCCCTAAAACAAAAAAGCATTAAATCCAAAAAAATAAGGAATCATACATCAACTCAAGAACAATATACAGCCAAAAACAGTTCCTGACAAGAACAAGCTGAACCCGAGAATGACTGATCAGCTTTATTTTGCAGAATGTTTTGTGCATCTTGATTCGAGCTGACATTTGATAACCGCAGATGAATTTCATTCTGGCCAATATGCTGATCACCATTAGAATATGATTAATATTAATTAACTCTGGCATTTGTAACTCAAATATCTGAGACACACCTGAGAATAACTGCAAACTATTTTTTAAAAAAGCATTTACATTTACAGATTTGTTTCATTTATTCATTTCTCCATTCATTTATTTATTTACATTTATTTGAAATAATAACTAATGACTAATTAATTAATATGCATATAATATTTAAAATTAAAATATTTTTTATTAAAACATAATTTATTAATTTGTTTATTATTTATTATACAATTCATATTTTCTGTAATACATACATTTATATGTGTGTAAATAAATAAATAAAAAAAACCAAATATATTTATCTATAATATATATAAGTGTGTTAATTTATTATTTTAATTATTAATTTATTAATGAATTATTCAGTCACAGAAGATAAATTCCTTCTGCATGCAAGCTTACTTGGCAATGCATCTCATTCTGATTGAGTATTAAAAAACTGTGGCGAGACCTGATTCATCACAAATGAATTTTTTTAATTGTTTCTGAAGCGGTTCACAGACTCTAAATGCATCAGCATACTCCTGAGTGTAACATTCAGCACAGTTATTTATTAAAACATAATTAAAATGTCAAAGCACATGAAGACATGAAACAACAAATGAATCAAATCTGATTCTCAGGAATGATTCAATGTTTTAGTGGAGTCGTGCATTCTGCCTCTTTTCTGAAAAACCAGAGAAACCTTCGCCTGTCCAGATTCAGCCCAAACAAAACGAATGCTTCTCTAAGAGTTGTGTTTCACGGGCCGCTGATGCTGTCGGAGAAGCCCTCATTAATCATGGAGAGGAACACACGAGCACTTTCCCCCTCACACACTATTCAGTGTGCACTAACTTAACATGAAATACTGTAAGTAGACGTGACGTGACAGATCTGACCCCGCAACAACACATCAATCGATCAATCACAAATCTGGTCAAACCAAAGCAGCATTTTCATTCAAAAACATCCAGAAAAACTCAAAACGGAACGCTGCGGCAACAGCCAGGCCTAAAAACCAGCAAAGCATGACATCATTTCCTCTTAGACCAAATAAAGGCAGTCCCTGACGTCACTGTGACATCATTGGAGGGCTGATGTAATCAATGCGACACCCGTTTTCCTGCATTAACCCCGATGTGAGCGCGGGAGGGGGAGGAACGGGACGCTGCAGAGCGCTTTGACCCTCTAACGGTGAATTGCACTAAATACAACACACACACACCTTTAACTCTAAATGACTAGTGCTCCACGACGTGTTAGAGTGAGTAATTATAAAGTTGAGCGAGGAAGGTCGCGCTGTTTTCCACCGCCCTGATACAACAGATCTGTTCTTCATCAGACTAAAAACAGCTAACTTATACAACCGAAGACCACACACACACACACACACACTGCAGTAATGTAATGTAATGATGGATAGCTGAAGGCTTCACTGGTCACTGGGACTCTCCAGCAGCTGCGAGGCTCTCTTACTGGACGCCTGCACAGATTGGATGAAGGCAATGGAGTGTGTGTGTATATGTGTGTGTGAGTATCTAATGTAGATTCCTACAGTTTGATCTATAACATATACAGTAAAAAACATACTCGCAACTTGCGGAAACTGCATGATGTTATGAGCTAAAATACATAATAGTTAGGCTTAAAATACTAATGTTGATAAAGTTTATTTGCATAGCTCTTTTCACAATACAAAGCAGCTGTACAGAGAAAAACAAAAAACTAAACGACTACAAAAATGACACAAACGACCAACCATAAAGACTGAGTCACATTATTATTATCATCCAAATTAAAACCGGCATATATTAAAAATGAAAAATAATTAAAAGTTTTAAACAGATAAATAAACATAGAAAGCATTTACTTAACATTGAGTCTAATATGTTATTTAAATTTATAAGATCCTATATAAGATTGTATATATTATAATTTATAACATAAAAATACAATTCGATAAGACATGTACATATATATACGTGTGTGTGTGTGTTTGTATACTGTATACAACATTTTTGCCGAAAAATATGAAATTGTACTCTGTAAAGACTTTTTAGTTGTTACATCATAGAACAAAAAAGTTAATCTAAAAAAGTAAATCAATAAAAAGTTGACTGCATGTTATATTATTACATTGTGTGTAAAGTGAATGTCTGTGCTTTACTGTCAGTGGCTCGGACTACAGGTCAAAGGTCACAGCTCTGTGTGCTGGGAGACACTTTGTCTGATCCACTCCACTGATCAGCTGACACATTCATATATAAGAGTGTCAGTGAGGGAAAAGAGGTCTAATGTCCATAACCCAGAATTGATTAAATACTGACAGAGCAACTGATTTAAATGAGTTAACTAAAGCTGCTATATCATATTATTTATTATTATATGTAATATATACATATTTACATTTATACATATCGTTTCTTATATCATCTTATATTTGATATACATATATCTAAACAAATAACATTTTCTTTATTATTCTTTTTATATTTATAGCTTTTTAATTTAACTTACTTTACATATAAATATATATTAGTGTTGCCAAAAAATGTATAGCACCACAAATTTTTCTGTATTCTGTTTATATTTATTATGTATATATATATATATATATATATATATGATTTATTATGTATTTATAAATACATATACATGCAGTATATATTTTGAAAATATTTACATGCATTTACATGTATATGCTTATATTCAAATAGTCAAATATATTTAATATATAAACACAACATATTTTTGCATAAATATATACATGCATTGCCAGCACGCCAGCTTCACCTAATAGGATGTATTTGCCTTAAAATATTTATGTTGTCAGCCTGAATAAAAGTAAATTATACTCTCTCCTCATAAAAATGGTAAATGCCAAAGGAGCAGTTCAAGCAAACAGGCTAACGCAGATGAGCAGGTTAAACCGGTCATCACTGTGAGATTTATACTAAAACCTCCTGCAAAAGGTGCAGTTAAGGTATCAGATGCTCATAACAGGATATTCTGAGGAATACTGTGGTACTGAATGATGACTGAATGAACAGTTCTTCAAAAGTAGTAGTAAAAGATTAAAATTATTACGTTTTTTAATCAAGGTATTTGAAAGACACCATCATGTGCAAAAAAACAAAGAAAATAATAGAAGATGTTATCAGTACAACGCTTACATTTCCAGTTACAGGACAGTGCTATAGTTGTGTATTCAACGCATCTCTCTTTCTCTCAGGCCGGTTGTTTCACGCACTGCAGGTTTCACCCTTTTACTACCACTTGGCGAAAAGTCATCGCGAATCGCCAGCACAACCGGGAAAAGGCATCAATCACGGCCTGGCTCTGACGCAAGCTGCGCCCTGTAATGAGATTTCGCCTGTCTTGACATTGTGCATGGGAATCAATCCCCTCCCTCTCCATTTTATCTTTCCGTCACACACATGCTCCTCCATGACTCATTTTCAGGTGAATTTCTTTCTACTTGTGACAGTCACACAAATTTTGCTCAGTCAGGGAACAAGATCCTAAAGTGACTCTCTCTTTCTCTCTTTCCACAATTCACGAGACCACCGGAGCCCTTGAGCAACCTAACACACACACACACTCGTCTCCTCCAGTCTCCAGAACAATGCTTGATCTTTGGGTTTTTCAGTGCTTACTGCATAAAGGAATAGTTTGAGCTCTCTCTTAACACAGAAGAATAATGTTTAATCCTGCATTGTTAGCATCTCTCAAGCTCCAGTAAAGCGTGAACTTGTCTTATAACCAAGTCTTATAATGTCTTGCATGAGGAACAGAACCAGCCCTAAGCCACTATTTACTAGTAAACTTCTAATTTTGTTGGCAGTGACGTTTGATCTCAGGAACCAATGATGTTGTTTGAAGTCACTGACGTCACTTGTGGTCTGCTCCTTGCATAAAGCTCTCAAAAAGCTTAGAAAATTAACTTTTTGAACTAATTATATGGCATTTGGTAATTTATGGTGCTTGACAGATATGACAAAAGAAAAGATACAGCATACAAGCTTTAAGCTTTTGCTCTTGAACAAATATTTCAAACATGCCTCTCAAGTACAAAATGAATTTATAATGCCTTTCCTCTGCATGTAAATTTTGCATTGGTAAATTCCTGATTAAAACCCTAACATGGTTCTACTTCATTTGTAAAAACCTCATAAACACAAATATACGTGTGTTTGCATGCTAATTAGTAACCCTAAGGTCTCAATTGAATCAAAACCTATTTTTAAATCTGACTAAACTGACATAGAAGAGAGATTACAGTAAATGTTTAATGCGTTTTGCATGCTTTGCATACTTTCACGTTGAGGGAAAAAAAATAAGCAATTCACAAGCGAAACGCCATAAATAGGCTATAAATCAGGTTCGACACCGCTTTTAATAAGGAGCGTTCACACGGGATGCGCTCTGCTGTTTTTAATTATTAATTAATGTAGCTTACACAAGCGTGAGATTTTGCGTTGCATTCGTAACATGAGTGTTATGTTAAAAAAATAGGCTAGCAACTTTTTAAAAACGCGAACGCAACAACGCGTTCCGTGTGAACGTTCCCTGCACTGTGCAGCTAAAGTTGATTTAACGCTTTAGACTCGTGCGTGAAGCTACAGAAAAACTCAATCACTTACCGACTGTACGCGAGTCCAGATTCTGAACGCGTTAACGCGGATCTTCCTTCGGCGTTTTTCTTTCTCTCCTCACAATGCAGCAGCAGCAGGAGCCGCGTCTCTCTGCAGCACTTGGAGAAAAGCTGAGAAGAAGTGATGGAGAGAGGGAGAGAAGGAGGGAGGGAGAGAGAGATAGATGAAATCAATAGTTGTATCGCGGGCAGCCCCGCTGAATGTGACGCGACGCGGGGCGGGGGAGCGGAATGAGCGCGTTAGGATCATAGTGAGTATATACTATGACTGTGTGCGTGGATACGAACACTCCCACCCACCCGTGACGCATTGCTCTTTCTCCGCGAGTCACGATTCTCTGGAGGCTCTGGGGCTTTTTCCTGCTTTTGTTGGAGTGACTCGTGTTTCGGTGCTTTTAACTTTCTGCGCTTCCCGCGACACTCACGCCTCGGCGTTACGGTCAAGAAAATGCGGCAATGGGGTTCAGCCCCGCGTCTCGTCGCGATTGAACTCTTGCCAAGCGCGAGATGGAATCTGGACACGCGGGGCGCTCGCAATGGAACTCTCCGTGGTGCTGAAGAAAACAACCCCGCAGATCAGATCCGTATGAAACTGACTCAGAAACACACAGAACATACCGCACTGCACAGATACATAGAAACAGACCCCACAGAACTAAATAGATCAGATATAAACTAAGTAGTTTTATAAGTAGTTTTTACAGAACCATAGATCAGATTTGCACATAATAGGTCTGCACAGATCATCCGACAGAACCACATAGATTCATAAAAACAGACCCTACAGAAGAACTACATCAGATAGATCTAAGAACCACACAGAACGCCACACTTAACTCAGATCCATATAAAACAGACCCTACAGAACCATACAGATCAGATTTGCACAGAATAGATCTATGTCCCACATAACCAGATCCGATTCGTATAAAACATAAAAACCCAAACAGAACAAATCTACTAAGAAGCACACACAACCACATGGATCAGATTATAGTAAAACATAATGCGAAAGATCCATATAAATCAGATTTGCACAAAATAGACCCTGCAGAACCACACAGATCACACTTACACAGAATAAATACTCAGAGCCATGTAAAAAGATCAGATCCCTATAAAAGACCTGAATAGAACAGATCTACTCTAAACCAACAGAACCTCATCAGATTAACACAAAACACACAGGTCCATTTAAAACAGATCCACCCGGAACTAACCCTAAACAACCACATAGATCAGATAGATCTACTAAGAGCCACACAGCTCAGATCCATATAAAACAGACCCTACACAACCATGCAGATCAGATTCACACAAAAGAAACTCAGAACCACAAAGAATAAACCCTACAGAACCACATCTCAGAACCTCTTCCAATGACACAGAACCACATAGATCAGATTCATATAAAACAAACCTTCTAGAATAGATCCACTCAGAACTAGTCAGGAGAAACCGTAAAGAACAGACTAAATAGACCTACTCAGAACCTCGTAGAACAGATCCACTCAGAACAAACCCTACAGAACCACATAAATCAGATTCAAATAAAACAGACCCTACAGAAGCACACTGATCCATACCAGACAGATCTACTCAGAAGAAATCCATATCTACATCATAGATCAGATCCGCATAAACAGACACTGTAGTACCACACAGAAGTGATCTTAAAGAGAGCTGACCCTAACCCTCTGACCCGTGACCCGTCAGAGTTTCAGCACTGACTCTAACAGGACTTCTGATGGCAGTTCAAGTCAATGTCCATTAACATCACAAAGACATAAAATGAAGACGAGAAGCACGTGTGAAATGAGTCCCTGCCTCGAGGAGGGTTTTCTGTTTTGTTTGGAGCTAAAACGGTTCCCTGGAGAGCTGTTGGGAGAGAAATCCATCTCACATCCATCCGGCCTCTCCACCCGCACGGAAAGAACCACCCCGAACTCTCTGAATGATTCTCTCCTCCTCTTGGAAATCTGGAGAATCAAAAGAGGGATGAAGATGCAGGAAGGAAGAGTGCAGGGTTCCCTGCTCATTCTAACGGCCGCAATAAATATGCTAATGTCCTCGCACTCGCATCCAACACCAGCTGTTTAGAGTTTTTCAGCTGAAATGGGCACTAATAAAGTTTGCTTCTCTCTTATATTCAAGAAACTTTACTGGCACAGTAAAAAAAAAACTCTTTACAATGCCAAAGCTTTAGCAAAATAGTGTATAGTGTGTATATATATACATATACAGACTTAAAGGGACTGATTTAATGAAATACTGTATATATAACTGCATTATACTATATATACATACATCACATTTTAAATAATAATGTAATAATTTAAATAGAAAAACTAAATTAAATTTAGAAAAACAATTGATTTATTATTTTATGGATTACAATATTTTTAAATTAGAATTTCAGCAATATAAATTGTTGAAATTGTTTGTAAATCAATAATTTCTAAATAACTACTTTAAAATTATATAATATATATAAAATATATAAAAGCAAATATATAAAAGCAAAAAACAAATACAATCATATTTTCTATAAATTATATATATATATATATATATATGAAGTCGACAATTTCAGGAATCAAAATATAATTTCATCGAATTGCTAAAAACATATAATTAATTGATTAATTATATTATAATTTCAGCTGCAGTCATTTGTTAATTAACAATTTCTGAATTATTTATATTAATAATACTTTTTTTTCATAATAAAAAACATATTTTAGAGATGAAACAGAAAGTATTAATATGTCTGTTTAAATTTCTAAAATACATTTTTTATTATAAAAAAGAATTAATAAATACATTTTAAAAATTATTATAAAAATACAACAACACAAATAACATGAGAAAAGTGTATAGTCATTCTTAGAGTTACAAATAACATGAGAAAGTATCTTCACTGTTTTTTTGTTGTTGTTTTTTTACATTCACCATAGGACACACTGATTTATCAACTATCTGTATGGACATCCGTGTTCAATATAATTCAATCAGAAACTTTTTAAACTTGCAATATTGTGCTCACATGCATACATATTTCCAGACAGCTGTGTTGTCCTGATGACCCCATAATAATTAGCATGCTCTCTTTGATTTGAATAACTCCGCCTCTATTATACTTAAGACTTTTCCTGTGAGTGTGAGATGTTGCCATGGAGATGACATATTGATCAGAGTTGTGGGACAGAAATCAGGCAGTCCCTGATGTGAGAAGGTGATGATCAGATCATCTAAACATCATTTGACCAAAGAAAAACTAACAAAAAACTAAAATTACCACTGATGCTCCATTAACATCCATTCAGTTCACACACACACACACACACACACACACACACACACACACACAGGTTGATAGATATGTATATATCATGGTATTTTCTAGCACTTAAAAAAAAGTAGAAAGTTTTGTAAATAGCAACACAATGTTCTGAAATCTCTCTACATTATTATCTGGACATGTAACATTGGTTTTAATTGATATGCAATTACGTGCATCAGTGGGCGTCTAATTTCATGCAAATAACCTGGAAAACAGGGAGCTGTTAGTAGTGTGTGTGTGAGAGAGAAAATGTTCCTGCTTGCTGATAATACACACACCTGCGGGGTGATGCTGAGAACCTCTGTGGGTGGATAGGAAGGGAGTAATTGGTGCCTGTTTAAATTCTCCGCTGTCTGCCAAAACATTCACTTTCTGCATGCAAACTTTGGGAAATTCTACAGCTCATTACAGCACAGTCAAAAGCAGTTTTCAGACACACGGACCTGCTTTGAACTTCAAAACATGTCACTTACCATCTTTAATAACTCCTCACTTATAAAGGAATAGCTCACTCAAAAATGAAAATTTGCCTAAACCATAATTACCCTCAGGCCATCCAAGACTGGGATGAGTTTGTTTCTTCAGCAGAGTTGGAGAAAGGTAAAAAGAAACAAACTCTGCATGTTAGATGACCTTTCAGCTAATTTTCATTTTTTGGGTGTACTATTCCTTTAAAGCATGCTGTTAGTCGGAGAACCTAAAAAAACATCGTAATTGTGGTCTTCTTGGTGACTTATTGCTTAGACGAATCTGAAACGCTGACATTGGCTGGACCTGAAGAAAGGACTTCTTCCACACATGCTCTGTTTTCCTCTGGCTGTCTGATGTAATTAACCTTGCCATCTCCTCTATCTCTCAGTCTGACCCGGAGAACGGCTGATTTTACCCTCTCAGTCAGCGCTAACATTTCCATCCTCCTTAAGTGCTGTTCTTACTCTGAGTGTCTGTCCCCAATGTTATCTGTGAAACACAGAGCTGGGTTTTAGTGTGCCGAAGCTGTAATCAGTGCGGAGCGGGGTCAAAGGTCAAAGGAGAAATGAGATGTGTGAATTCAGTCTAGTTAAATCAACTGGATGCAGGGGCGGGGGGCTAAATGGGAAGTAGGAGAGGCATTTCTTTGGAAACTTCTTAGCAAAACCATGCGTTTAAATGATCCTAAATGCATTCTAATTCTGTCACGAAAATAAGCTTGACCCTTTTTAGGCATTGTCTGCTAAATGTCAATGTAAATATATGACAACTTCCTATCATTTATAAAACACATAACAAACAAAAATAAACTTATAAACTGCAGTTAATTTCAGGGGTCAGTATACGTGATATTAAAGACATTTCTATTATTTATCATTCAATAATAACTTTTATATTTATAAACGAATACTGAAAATATATATGACAGATATATGAAGCAGCCCAACACATTTCAATATAATAATAATAATAATAAGAAATGTTTCTTGAGCATCAGATCAGTATATTAGAATGAAAACACAGCTTTGATCACAGCAATAAATTATATTATAAAATGCATTCACATAGAAAACAGTTCTTTTGAATAGCATTAATATTTCACAATTTTACTGTTCAATTTTTTAATCAAATAAATGCAGCCTCTGTGAGCAGAAGAGACTTTAAAGCATTTTGAAAAATCTAGTATATAGTATATATGTGTGGTGCTTAATGACAATCATGATGGATTTGAGCGGGAATTCCCTGTCTTTGGCTGTGGATTTCATCTGGCAGGGAAACACTCAGAGGAATCGTTTCATTCAAGGCCGAGAAAGCCGACATAATGCTAAAATGCCCTCTGTGAATTATTCAAAGGACGGATTTGCGTCTCTTTCATCCTTTGAGCTTCCGACAGCGAGCGCAGACCTGCTGCCTACCGTATGTGTGTGTGTGTATGAGAGAGATTCGTGAGACACACAGACGCTTTCAGAGATGGAAATGTGGCGTGAATGTGACATGAATGTGTGTGCGTGCTGGAAAAGCCTGAAAGCCCTAATGAATGACGTCCATCGGCGGATGTTAAGCGTTGCCCCGCTTGAACTAATTCACTTCACTTTGGACCGTAGGAGGAAAACAATCTCTTCAGTACCTCAGTTGTTTCTCCTCTTTAATCTGGGCTATAGACTATATTTATCTCCATTTCTGTCTCTCGGTTGTGAATAGCATCTGTTTTCACCTCAGGCTTACAGCTTCTATCTGAGCATGCGAGCGGCCCTTTCACTGTCCAGCTCACGTGAGCATCTTCACATAGTGCTGGAGCGAGCCGAAGGTCACATGACAGGTGTGACAACACGAGCGGACAGGAGTGGGCGGCTGTTGTCCTGATGTGTCAGTCATCGCTGTGAGGCCTAAACTGTTACTGTGTTTCTGTCGCATGTGATTTTTTCACTGTGGTAAATGAAGCGATCATAGTTCGGTCTGATGTCAAAACCAACATGCTTTATGGTGAAGGACAATTAGCTGTTTGTCGTTTCAATGTTTTCGATTCGTCAGTCTTACAGTACCAGTCAAATGTTATATAACTAGTAAGATTTGTTAAAAGAAGGCTACATTTAATTGATCAAAAATGAAATCAAATTGAAAATATATGAATTGAAATAGCTGTTTTCTATGTGAATATATCGTAAAGTGTAATGAATTCAGTCTCCGGTGTCACATGATCCTTCAGAAATCATTATTATATGCTTATTTGTGATATAATAACATTTCAGATTATCATAAATATTGAATCCACTTGTGCTGCTCAATATTGTTTTGGGAAACTGAGACATTTTATGTTTCAGGATTTTTTGATGTACGGACATTTATTGGAAATAGAAATATTTTGTAACCCTGTATAAAAGTCTTTGTTGTAACTTCTAATCAATTGAATGCATGTTTCCATAATAAATGTATTCATTTAATCTTTTTATAAATCTTATTGACCCTATACTCTCAGACATAAAGGTATAAAAGCTGTCACTGGGGCAGTACCTTTTCAAAAGGTACACTTTTGTCCCTATTAGGTTCAAATATGTACACTTTAAGTACCTTTAAGGTACCAAAATGGACCATTTATGTAAAAACACGTACCTTTTTAAAAAAGTACCGCCCAGTGATAGCCTTTATTTCTGAGCATGTATTATGGTTTCCTCACAAATATCAGGCAGCACAACTGTTTTCAACACTGATCATAACCAGAAATGTTTCTTGGGCAGCAAATCAAGGGCCGCTTGAATAAAAGGTTAAGACTAGTTTTAAAGGTTAGTCAGTTTTTCTTTAAGACTGGTTAAGACATTGGTTTATCTGACTGATCTGGTGTTGTCAGATGGCCGTAGTCGTGGTCTCGGGTCAGGGACGGCCGTTAAACACCTGGTACAGGTGCGGGTGTGTGTTTGCGGACATCAGGTGCGGCTCTGTCAACATAACGTGAGATCTGAGAAACAATGCGCTGGAAAAGCCGTCAGCATTCGGCACACAAACGTCTGCTGCATCACAGGTGAGGAGAAGAGCAATACAGAGAGAAAGAGTGGGAAAGAATGAGCGTTAGAGGAGGTGGAGCTTCCTCTCGCTGTCATCTCAGTTTACCTCCGCGGATAATAAATGACTGTTGACATTGATGTTAATTGGCTTTTTTCTCCACCGAGCAGAAGCCTGTGTGTGTGTGTAAAGAAATCAGGACTTCAACACTCTCTCTTCTTCCACAGCGTGTGTGAAACCCCTCAAATCAGCTATTACTAAGTAATCAGATGCACAATTTTCACCAGAAAACAGATAAATATTGAAGGACACAAGTCACGTTTACAGACCAGAAGATCATAGCAAACACCCAAAGCACCCTAGCAACCACAGAGCAATACTATAAAACACTCATAACACCTTAGCAGCCAAATCGCAACACAATAAAACCACTCTGAATACCTACGCAACCACAATAAAAACACTTAAATCACCTTAGCAACAACATTGCCACAATAAAGACCCTTCGGAACACCTTAGCAATGCCTTGGCAACCACTCAGAACACCTAGTAACCACCTAGCAAGCAATGACACAAAACACCTAGCAAGTGCATATAAACTGTATAGCAACGCCCTGGCAACCACTCACAACACCTAGCAACAACATAGAAATGAAAATTGGCAACAATTTAGAACACCTAGCATAAAAACACTCTGTGTATCTTAGCAACCACAAAGTAAAACAATAAAAACAACGCCTTAGCAACCACATACCAACAACAATAAAAAAACATGTTGGAACACCTTAGCAAACACTTGGCAACACAATAAAAACATTCAAAACACCCTGGCAACCGCTCAAAACACCATAGCAACCACAAAGCAACACCCTGGCAACCACTCAAAACACCATAGCAACCACATAACAACACATTATAACCACTCAGAACACATAGCAACAAAACCCCCACCTCAGAACACTTAGCAGC
>JAUMHP010000078.1:982531-1004587 GCA_032361065.1 Enteromius trimaculatus | reverse complement strand
TAATTGCAATTAATTGTTTAACAGCACTAATATTTAAATTTTTTAAATATATTATACACACACACACACATTTTAATGATTTTTAAATATATTATTATTATTTGAAAATAAATGAAATAATGGTAAATAGACAATGCTAAAATAGATAAATGATCCAATAACCACAAACAAACATCACATACAGTAATAATGTCTGCATTTTCAACACTGCATTTCAATCCAAACCATACCACATTTATTAGTTATCAACCCAAACCATACAGATTAAGTATAAAGTGTTTTTAAGCATCTTTTTTTTTTTACCACCACTGACACTTGCTTTGCCTTTTTGTGAACTAAAGTGTCATATGTTTGGGGTTACTCTGGGCAAAGACTCATACTGACACAAAATCACTTTCAAATGCATACAAAGAAAATTGGGGTCACAGTTTCTTCCTGACACGGCGACACACAGTGCTGGGAAAGGCAAATGCAGCCGCTCTCTATTATTTGCTGTCTGTAAGAGCGCAAATACTCAGGGAAAATGCTTGAAAGGCAAGTCATCAAATGATATTTATTTAATATCGTCATCATTTCTCACACGACAATGAGATTAAAGGAATAGTTTGCCATACAGAAAATATTATTATGGATTATGTACTCATTTTTTAGTCTAAAGCAATGGTTTAAAGTAAAAAATATGGATTATGGATATGGCTTACAAACACAAAAGCTTTCTCTTCACAACACATTAAGGTACTGGAGTGCTGTGGATTATTGTGATGTTTTTATCAGCTGTTTGGACTCTCATTCTGACGGCACCCCATCTCAAACATTTCTGAGCTGCTACACTATTTTAAAGCTCTATACATCTGAATGACAATCTAGGTCTGTTTCAGGGGAAACATCTGTGACAAAGATACTCAGATGTAACCCCATTAACTCTTGTGGGTTATAAAAGTGAAATCTTCTTCTGCTGGACTCTGGCCAGGTGCAGAATCACATGCTGCTTTGATTCAAGATGCCTGCAGCACTCAAAACACAAGAGACAGAGATCAGTGCCTTTACAAACAGAACAGACTCAGAGAGAGAGCTGTGTTTTCTGCACAGACAGAGGTAAAGAAAACGCTCCCGAACATCGTCTGATCTCTCAGTGTAAGGTCAGGATGGTGTCTTATATTGTGGTTGAATAAAGGGAGTTTTTTATAATTTTATGAAAATGTTTTTTAATAAATGGAATGTTTCTATTTGTGATTTTTTTTTAATCAAAATTTGTGTGTGTGTGCATTTCTGTGTCATTAAAAAGCCTTTAGGCAACATTCAAGCACTGCATTTCATCTATAGATGTGTGAAAGTGCAGCAAACGTCTTGTGGTTTGCAGGAAGGTGTCAGTTGTGCTGCCCAGACACGCATTCGTGATACTCGCCCTCTCTTCACTATTCCTGCAGTGTCTCTCATGGGTCTCTAGCGCTTTCATTCATTTGAGTTTAGGAACAGTCTGCATGCTGAAATAGGTTACAAGAACACACACACAGACACACACTTCCCCAGAGATGCTGCTGAATCTGTCAGAATCTTCTGTCAGTGATAATGTAACTGCTACATCTGCTGAACAGCTGCTTTTATATTAATGTAATTATAATGCCTCTCGTCTAACTCTGCCTTTTGCAGTATGCAGTATGTACAATGTGCACGGTATGCAAATTTTCAGCCTCATTTGCAGAAATGTGCAGCGTACAACGAGAGCTACTTGTGTTCAACAATGCAATTCACTGAACTTCCTCTTACAGTGTGACAAATATACTGTGATTTCATACACCACACGACCAATTACATAACTCACAACATTGTGTTAAGGCATTATCAGTTACTCGTTATCAGTATAAAAGACACCTGTCCACAACCTCAAACCGTCAAACTCCACTATAGCCAAGACCAAAGAGCTGTCAAAGAGCTGAAAATCTGCAGCAGTCTGCTAGAGAGCATCTGGATGATCCAGAAGAGGTTTGAGAGAACGTCATATGGTCAGATGAAACCAAAATAGAACTTTTGATAAAAACTTGTCGTGTTTGAAGGATAAATAATGCTGAGTTGCATCCAAAGAACATCAGACCCACTGTGAAGCGTGGGGGGGGGGGGGGGTATCATGCTTTGAGCTGTTTTTCTGTAAAGGGACCAGGACGACTGATCTGTGTAGAATGAAAGGGGCCATGTATCGTGAGATTTTTGAGTGAAAACCTCCTTCCATCAGCAGAGTATTGAAGATGAAACGTGGCTGGGTGTTTCAGCATGACTATGATCCCAAACACACGGCCCGGGCAACGAAGGAGTGGCTTCATAAGAAGCATTTCAAGGTCCTGGAGTGGCCTAGCCAGTCTCCTGAGCTCAACCCCATAGAAACTCTTTGGAGGGAGTTGAAAGCCCCAAAACATTACTGCTCTAGAGGAGATTTGCCCCACTGTATAACTATCCAGTATAATAACTGCTTTTCATTAAGTGAACATTTGTATGGGGGGAAAACGTAGAGGCCTTTCAAAAGATAATGAGAAGTTATTGTTGTGCTCTTGATCTCCAGTAGGAGGCAGATGCGAGTCTGGACCCCTGAACCCCCAGCATAAGGAATCATTTAGGGTGGGGTCGGAATTTCTCCTGCTTAAGAGCCGGTGACTCACTGAGCCGAGAGAATTTGAGTTTGAAAACACACACACACACACACACACACACACACACACACACACAGGAGAATAACAAAGTGAAGTAATTCTGAATGACTGTTAGAGAATGTTTCACCAAACAAACCGTTCAGCCTGAGGGGAGTCAGCGCATGGATTTAACACGTCTGTGTGTGCGTGTGTGTGTGTGTGTGTGTGTGTGGGTGGGTGTGGTGGGTGTCAGACACAGGATTGTGATCAGCTGGCTGGTTGTAAAGTTGGTCACAAGCAACAAATGTTTTCTTTCCAGTCAATTCAGGGACTAGGGAGTGTAGAACACTTGGTTTGAAACTAAAAAATCAATGTAATGTTTATTGTTTTCTTTTTAATGCTTCAATTAAAAATTAAGTAAGTTAATTGTTTGAAATCAACAGTGAAGCATTAGTATCTTGACAAAAATAAAATAAAATAACAATTATTAATTAATTAAATATTTTTTTCTTTTTCTTTTTAGTTTTAATGTTTGTTTTAATGTTAATTATATTAAAATTAATAGCAGTGTTTGGGATGTGTTGACAATTAATTAAATAATAATAATAATAATAATAATAATAATGGGAAAAAAGGAAAAAATAAGAATGGAAAAATAAAGTCAAGTAATAAAATAAAATAAAAATATTGGAATAAAAAACAAAAACAAACATAGTACACCACGCGTACACAATCACAGCGGTAGCAACTCCTAGAACTTTATGTGCTTTTACAGCTGACTGTAAAGTTATAGAAGATAAACCTTTATAGCCAAACACCCATTTAATTAAACAGCATCCGTGCCCAGACGCTCAAATGTCTCTCTGTACAGTTTCCCTATGCTGATAAGTCTCAGCTCTTAAAGTGCCCATGTTATGATACTTCCGATTTTGTCTTTCATGCAGTGTGTAACGTAGCTGTATGAGAATGCAAACGATCTGCAAAGTTGTAAATCCGAAAGTGCACGATTAATAAAGTTATTAATATATCTAAATTGATTCTTTACCTAAACAACTTGGCCCCGCCCACAAATACGTCATTTTACTGGCGATTGCTTCTTTAGTCTTTAGCACTCAGTTTATCTGGACCAATCACAGCCTGTAAGATAATTGATAGATGATAATTAGACTTTTATTCTCAATAAAGCGTTCAAAATACAGGATTATAACAATGGGCCTGTTGTTTCTGATGCACTGTTTGCATCAGACCAATCAGAGCAGAGTATGCTCAGGGAGGGGAGGGGTTTAGAGAGACTGAATCTTAGAACTGCTTCGAACGAATCGTTTGAGAATCGCGCTGGTATTAAACACATAAACAAAAGCATTTTTTCACCTTGTGTACATGTACACCTGTTGTAGGAGACTCCCAAAACAATATTAGGAGCATTAGTGAATGATTCGTCACCATGCATGATTTACGCCACGTAGCATTAGCCAAACATAAACATTAAACTCTGATGAGTCAAAGCAGCCTTTTCCGCTTCGACAAGCCCAAGATCATTACTTTCCCATGTACAGTAAAACATCTTTGTTTCAGATTATGCAAAACTTGCCTGATTGTGCAACGCAAGAGGAAAAGGCAGCGCCGCTGATTATTTATAGCCTTTTCAGAGCTAAATCAGTTAAAAACCCATATTGTGTGCTCACAGACTGCTAACTTTGTATGACTGTGAGAATTCACACTATACTGGGTTCACAGCGCTGCTCAGTAAAGCCCCGTCAACACAATCTCTTAGATTAGCATTAGCCCCGGCGCTAATCTGCGAAACGTGAGTTCGTCACTCGGTCTTAGTATTAGCCAACAAAACCACAGAACGCTCACGTCTGGTGTGGGATTTCACCGGCATTCTAGAACTCTGGATGACCCTTTGATTGGCCGGCCGGTGAGTGCTGGAATATTCTGGAAGTCTGACACTGACATTCCACGACTGTAACACAAGAACAGATGGCAAGATTATTCTAGAACAGAATCTCACACCCGCCTCCTCTAAACACTCACTGCTGGATCATTAGGGCCTTCTGGTGGAGCTACAAATCTGGAATAATTAAGATTTTTGCATTTATTTAATGAAAAATACTCATAACTTTTCTGTGATCAAAGCTGTGTCATCATTGCTCTCATCACATGATCCTTCAGAAATCATTCTAATATACTGATTCAAGATTTTTTCTTATTTACCCCAAACATTTAAACTGCATCTCAGCTTCCATCAAATAATGCAGCTTTAAACACAGCACATTTTAAGATGTGTTAAAATAGTAAACAGTATCACAATATTACAGTTTTATTGTATTGGTGATCACATAAACACAGCCCTGGCGAGCAGAAGAGACATGTTGAAAAATCTTAATTATTCCAAACATTTGACTGCATTATTAAACATCAGCATCAAATCACATGTCTTGTCAAGCAGATGCTACTTTACAAAGCAATCAGATTCAGTTTTCACCCCAGGGGGCAATAAAAGTAAGAAACCATCTGGAAAACCATTATTTCAAAACCGTAAAAAAAAACTAAAAATCTCCTGTCCATAATGATTATTGTAAAACGCCCCACATCTTCACTTCACTGAAGTATGCAAAGTATTTAATCTCACATGATGGTCTTAACTAGCCAAGCAAACAGACCTAAAGCACTTCACAGGTCTCTGTCATCTCATAGTTAAACATCTCCAGCTTCCTCACACGCCTCAAGGTCCACAGGCTTTGTGGTTATGTAATATTATCATCAGTCACATGCTGTAATCCACGCTAAACCGGATGCCACGCCAAACGACCCGTTCAGCTCGGCAGAATGGAGAAGCATGTGTCTAATTCCCGTTCGTGCCTGGCTTTCTGAGGAACGCTGCTAATCTGGAGCGTGTGGGGGCAGAGGAGGAGTCCTGCTGGACTAATGGAGGTCCTGATGGAGGTCTTGTGGTCTCCTTCATGGGTCTCATGACCGAACCAGGCTCTCAGCCAGACACATGACAGGCCCGCAAGCTCCATACGGCCCCGACTGAACAGCGTGGAATACCATAAAAGCCTTTTTAAAGGAAATGGAGGTGTATGTTGGCGAATTTCCCTTGGGTATCTATCTGAGAAGAAAGGGTTGGAATCAATTATATTTCAGCTGAGGCAAAGAACTTCAGGAAACGTCAGGAAAATCTGATTCACAGCAAAACAAATCTATGTCTAAAACCTTCATGGATAATGTATAACACGCACTATGATTTTACACGTCATGCCACCTTTGACAAATAGTTCACAAGTTCAACTTCCTGTGTGCTTTGGACAGTTCCAGTCAAACTGAAACTCATGAATTGAAAGGAAGACAATTTTTAAAATCTGTATTTCACCCACACTACTATTTTTTTTCCTTACTTAGTTTGATTTCTAGTACAAATATCAAAAACAATCTTAAATCAAACACATTCATCTGAGATTCAAAATGATAAATTAAGTGTTGTTTTTGTCAAAAGAACATTTATTTATTTTTGTAACACACACACACACACACACACACACACACACATAAATAAATAAAGAAAGAAAGAAAGAAAGAAAGAAAGATAATGAAAAATAATTATATATATATATATATGTATATATATATATATATAAATTGTCTTCATTTTCAAATTTTAATTAATTTAATGCATCCTTGCTTGATTTAAATATTAATTTCTTTTCGTTTAATTTTTTTATGGTATGTCATGGTTTTCTCCACATGTTAAGCAGCAAAGTCAGTTTTCATTGACAAAAAAATGATTTCGGGAGTAATGATCCAGAAAATCCAGTTTTGATCATAGAAATAAATAACATTTTAATATAAAGTTAATTTAAATTGTAAAAATATTTCACAATATTACTGTTTTTACTGTATTTTTCACCAGATACATGCCTTGATGATTAGAGGAGACTTCTTTCAAAAACATTACAAAATCTTTTTCAATTAAAGTTTCCTGAAAATATATCTAAAAACTATGTGGATTTTGGTTTAAAAGAAAACCAAATACTTGCCAAAAATACACTTTTACAACCATTTTTTCTGGTTATTAAGCAAAACTTAATTAATTTCCATACATTTCTCTGAAGACGAGACTTAAGAACATTTAGATATTTGTACTGGAAAACAAAAATAGACATGAAAAGCACTTTGAAAAGCACAGCCATTGATCTGTATTAGTAATCTATATGATGGAAAGCTGGTAACTAGAGGTCTAGAAAAGAGTTCAATGGGCATTAACAGCTATTGAAATTTTAATCACAAAGTCAGGAAGTGAATTTGCAGAGGTTAGGACAATGTGGGTGCGTCTGTGCAGTAAGAACCGTTGCTATAATCATGACTAACAAGATCATGTTCCCTTCATTGCCAACAGTGTGTGAGTCATGTTCACATGCATCCTTCAATCCCATGAGTAAGACAGACAGTAAGATGGAATGTGCATCTTGTGCTTTCACTGTGTGAGAGGTGAAGAAATGCCAAGAGCAAGACAGATGAATGCTAAATAAAGGGCACTTTTACATCTAATAATGAAAGACTGAAAAGATTCTGACAAAACAGCACTTTCTGCTAAAGAACTAAAAAAAACTCCTCATCAATTCAATTTTGTTGCATATAATAAACAGTGTTTTTATACGTATATCACTGTTAATTAATATAATATTTATTATTAATATAATTTAATCTCTGATTTTTCATCCGTTTATTTTTTATACATTCATTAACAATTTTAGAATATATATATGCTGTCATATATTTACATTATGACTTACATTATCATAAAATAAAAAAATTAAACATTTTATATATACAGTATATATGTGTGTGTGTGTGTGTGTGTGTTTTCATATATTTACATTCCATATGCATTTTCAAACTAAAATTTCTACTGTTTTTTCCTATTTTTATTTTATTTATTTCTGATATTTATTTTTATTTTTAACCGAATGATTATAAAGTTATATATATATATTATAATATCTCTCTCACATTAGCTTTAATGTAATTAGACTGCTATCCACCCATGCCTCTTTTTCAGCTTGACATATTCACTAACATCACCGAACCTCCATAGCGACGCATCCACTGATCCACCTTCACCCATCTAGAACATCCATCCATCTCCTTTTCTTCTTCAGCACAGCCACAGACAGTTCACCCAGACCTGTCAGACACAATGTGTGGAAACCAATGGAAAGTGTCAGGAACATTTTATGGTTGGGCACTAATGCTTTGCTGTTGATATGCATGCCTAACCCTAACAGCAAATCTAATGAGGTGGTATTGTGGTCTATGGCATTATATCATAGACGGAGTCCTCTTTCTCCAGTTAGCAGATCTCAATGGAGTAAAGTGACCTGAATTTCTGAGCTACAGTCACTAGGGAGTGATGCACAGCTAATGGCACAACTGCTATGAATGAGGAATAGCAAGACATTCAGCAGCACACAAGAATCTGTGCACCATGTTTTAGGCTAAACTTTACAAAAACAGTATGCAAGCATAAGCACTGTTTATAACCAACACCAATTATGTTTTTTTATATTTATTAATATTTATATTTCATATGTATTTAATTAAAACACTAACGATTGTAAGGACATTAAACAAAGACGAATCAAAAGCAGCAAAAGTGCCATGTTAGGCAAGTGTTATAACAAGTGTCAGTTAGTTTAACGCAGTACTTAGCAAGGAATTTTTTATGATATAATAAATAAAAAGAAAACAAATAGAATATACTCTACCGTTGAAAAATTTGGCGTGAGAAATATATTTAATGTTTTTTAAAGATGTTTCTTCTGCTCATCAAGGCTGCATTTATTAGATTAAAATTTATTTTAAAATGTAATTTATTCCTGTGATACAAAGCATGATTACTCCAGTCTTCAGTGTCACGTGATCCTTTCAGAAATCATTCTAATATGCTGATTTATTACTAGAATTATCAATGTTGGAAACAGTTGTGCAGAAAAATATAGTTTTTGAAACCTGTGATTTTTTTCTCTCAGGATTCTTTGATGAATACAATTTTTTTAACAAATATAAAACATTTCTAAAATGTAAATCTATGCTATTACTTTTTTGTTTATTTAATAGATCCTTGGTTAATAAAAGTATTCATTTCTTTTAGAGAATAAAGAATAAAAATGTAATGATCCCAAACTTCTGAACAGTAGTGTAACAGTAAAATACTGTAACAGTAGTTATTATCCATTTTAAATAAATGCTTCTCTTTTTAATATTTTAATGATCAAAGAATCATAAAAAAAACTATTAAGCAGCTCAACTGTCCAACACTAATAATAAAACATCAGCATATTAATGATTTCTGAAAGGATCATGTGACACTGAAGACTGGAGTAATGATGTTTGTATCACAGGAATAAATTACATTTTAAAATAAATTCACACAGAAAACAGTTATTTTAAATTGAAATAATTTTTCACAATATTACAGTTTATTTCTGGATTTTTAATCTAATAAATGCAGCCTTGATGAAACATCTTTAAAACCATTCAATATCTTATTGACCCCAAATTTTTGAACAGTAGTGTATATAAGAAAATTAGTTAGTAAATTAAAATAATCCAATAATGCAAGTCTAAAAGAGTTAGACGGGCAAATAAAGTTTAAATTTGTATATGTATTCAAATTTAAATGTACACTATACAGTTAAATTGTGTTTGCATCTCCAATGAGGAGCTCCTGGTCATGTGTGATGAGTCACATGTACATGCTCTCCACCAGAGTTCAACAGGAAGAGGAAGCAGATCACGCTTTTCTGCCTGTTTAGCAGTAATATGAATCTTCACTGAAGGATTCTCCACTTACGTAATGCTTTTTTCCTAATCTGTGTGGATTTGACAAAAAAACCTGCATGCATATTGGCACATTCTTTAAAAAAAACAGATTAAAATTGGAAAAAGTCAATGCAAAACTAATTTTACAAACCACGTTTAGATTCCTTCATTTGAAGAGTTTACTAATAAGTATAGTATCACTTTCATTATTGCTCACATTGGAGTAATTTGAGTAAACATCCTAGCAACCAAAAACTTAGCAGCATACAAACGCCCTACAATCTCATGACACCTTAGCAACTCCATAGCAAAGGCCTGAAAACAAACCGCAACCACCATAGATGTTTGGCTCTGCAAGTATAAATGGAAATGTAAAAAAAAAATATTCTGAACCTGCAATTAGCTGAAAATAGTCTGCATTCACCTGATGTTTTGATGACAACCTTTACCATGACGATTAACGTTCCTCGGAGCTGTTTAACGCTTTACCAATCAATATTTGTTAAAAACAACTACACACAGTGATAAATAATTAATTTTTACATAAATTATGTTATCAATATTTACACACACGCTGCCAAATCCAAAAGCTGAGTGCTTTTTGAGGGCGTTTCTTTACCTAAAACTCTTTCAAACTGTCAATCATTTCTACAGAAGGGCGGGGCGAAAGTTTCCATTTAAGGCTTTGGTGACGTCATACACTAGCCAGCGCCCCTAAGCTGAAGGAGAGTGGCGGCAAGCGCGCGCCTCTGCAGGCGAGCCGAGGATGACGTTGTCCTTCTAACATTGAGGGGAAAAAAATAGAAATACGGAATTAATTTAGTGTTTTGTATTTTTCTAATTTTTTTCCGAGTTACTCGCGAATATTTGTTGTTGTGAGTGAGAAGAGTCTCTTTTGGCAGCTTATGTTAATTTAGAGGGCGGTATTTTTTTTTATTTTTTTTTTGAGAGAGAGAGAGAGAGAGGGAAGGAGAGAGCGAGGGGGCGGGTGTCTCTCGCGCTCGCCTCGCGCAGTCTCACAGAAGCTCGTGAAATCAACACAAGGACGGTTTGCTTCCACATCTATTGCTTATTTTCGGGATTTTCGGGATAAACAACACCGTAATCGATGCGAGGCCTTCTAACGGACAATCGTCGCTGATATTACGCCCGCGTTTTTTCTGTTTTTGTCGTTTTTCCCCCCTCAGCGGAGCGTTCGTTGGATTCGTTATGAATTCCAGCCCGCTTCCTAACGGCAGACTCGTACCGGACAGCCAAAGCTGGAACTCCTCCGGTTCCGATGAGGATCTGGACGTCGAACCGGGACCCGGTCCGCACGGAGGGGTGGCGGAATTCGGCGGGGTGCTCAGCAAGGTGGGTTACGATCCCGAATAATGCCTCCAGAACCGGGAAAGCGTGTGTTTGCGTGTGTGCTTCCACCTGAACCGATGTAAACAAACGCCAGGCAGTTGGATATATGTCACGGAGCTTGTCAAGAAAATGTCCAAAATTGTAATCAATAATTATGGATATATTTTTCATGGTGATATTATTAGGCATGACAATTGAACCATTTTTACGTTACGTTACCTATTACTATTACCTTAATATGTTCAACGTTGTACTTCTGGTCTGTTCCTCATTACGTTACTGCCCGGACGCATGGGTTTTCTTAATTAAATTAAGCACAAACGCAGTGCAACAAATAGCCTACTACAAATGCTTAACAGTTTAATAATATATGTGACCCTGGAGAACTAAACCAGACATGAGTAACACGGGTATAATAGCCAACAATACATTGTATAGATCAGAATTATCGATTATTTTATTGCTAAAAATCAGTAGGATGTTAACTATAGATTACTTGATTAGTTTTATTTATATATATATTACTAAGAACTTAATTTGCATAACTTCCATTTGAGATTTTCTTAATATTTAGATTTTTTTTTGCGCCTTCAGATTCCAGATTTTCAAATGGCTGTATCTCAGCCAAATATTGTCCTATCCCTAACAAACCACATAACAGTGGAAAGCCTTATTATTGGTTTGCTCGCAATACGATTATATTTTCCATGGTGATTTCCAGTACATGGTGACCATATGCTGCTCTCTAAACAGGAAGCCCAAATGTTGTGTTAACCAAGATATTTTATGATAAATACTTAATATGTGATGCATGGATATCTTTCTTCATTCATGTATAATTCAATGCAGCAAGTTCTGGGCTGAAGCTGGAGTTAGTCGGGGTTACTAGAGTTCATCTGCTCGTCTTTTCTTCCTGATGGGATTAAAGGAGAAAACCTCTCCTCATGACTCAGACAGCTGATCATCTGTTTTTGTAATGAGAGGAGGATATTCCATAAGAGATTAGTGTATTATTCCACACGCAGTGACTTAAACCCTCTCCCATTTGAAGTAATATCTATGTATTCATGAATGCAATCGGTCGTTTTATTGAACTATGAATCATATGTCATAAGACATGAGTATAGATGTGTGCACACTCTTAGATACAGCCTCTTGTTTTTTCTTATAACAGTTTTGTTTCTCTACAGTGGACTAACTACATTCACGGATGGCAAGACCGCTGGGTCGTGCTGAAGAACAACACCTTGAGTTACTACAAATCCCAGGATGAACGTGAATATGGCTGCCGCGGTTCCCTCTGCCTCAGCAAGGCTGTCATCACAGTGAGTATCCTTCCAGACAGCCGTGGGAATTTCAGAGTCGAGCCAAAATTAGAATGATGGTGTGCATTCAAAACGAAAGCTTGGATTGGTTCAAATTGGAGATTGTCATACTGCGAGCTTCAGAACTGTAGTTGAATGGAAATACATGGGGATGCATGTTTTACTAACAATAGACTTTTTTCTAGCAGTTTGATGAGGCAGATAATATTGGTATTGGCTGTAATATTGTTTATTGGATGTTTACTGAATGATAAATGTTCTCTTACATTTAAGAAAAAGGATGCCAATGGAATGTTTGTTCTATTGTAAAGTTGTCTGGTATTTAACAATATAGTGAAAATGTTAGCACAAAAAAATGAGATTATTCAAAACATTCTCATAATGTTTGTTTGATGGAAATGTTCTTCGAAATGTTTTTTGCTGCATCTCTAGAAATTAGATTTGGTGTGATGGTCGTGCTTCAAGTAAAATGATTATTGCTGAGGCAGTGGATGTGCTGAAAGCTCTTTTTAGGGCAGAGGAGAGGAGAAAAGAGATTGACGGAGGACAGACAAGATCCTTTGCCACCGGCAGCTGGCCAGGCACAGACAGACTGTGGCCTATTTCCTCCCTATTCATGCTAAAATCATGCACCTGCAGAAGCGGTGAACTTTGCTTTCATATTTGACTCAAACTGAGCAGTGGCAAGTAATACTGAATGTATACATTATCTATAAATAATTCATACTGTTCAGATTTAGGGCTGAGTGCTTATGATCTGATTTGGGCCGGGCAAACAGAATGAAATGAGAATTCCCTGCATTGCGTTGAAGATTAACTCATGACCACACACAGATTTCGACATGTGCTGTAGCAATCCATGCAAAGACTCTGCCTGTATTATCTTGCGTCACCACTGAAAATGAGGAAACAGGGCGAAGGTTGTGTTGTTATAGAGACCACTGGAGAGGTACAAGTCCTTATAGTGACCCTGTTACAGCTGCTCCATCAATGATTAAACCAAAACCCTTACTGAAGATACAGGGAAAGGAATATACAAGCATTTTCTGAGATGTTTTAGATGTAAGAAAATGTATGGAGTAAATGCAGGAAGTAAAGTGTGAAATAATCCGGCGTGTAGGTGTGTGACTGTGCACAGCCTACGCTCAGGTAGTTCTTGTTTAAAGCTGTAGGTCGCTGCTGTGTGTTCGACATTCTAATTTGATGCTTTGCATTTTGGCTTTGCGCGAGAGAAAAATGGCTCCTTTGTTTCAAGACCTGAGAGTGACTCTTTTCCAGCTGTGTGTTTGTTGAACTCCAACCTTTATGGGTAATCGTAAATATTAACTTGGGGATTAAACACAAGCGTGCCGTAGAAATGTGATGTTTGAGGTCCAAAATTAACTTTAGCACCTAGTTTTCACAAAATTTGGTTTGGCTTAATGCAAGGAGTATTCCTAGTTGTACAGTTTGTAACTCTTTGCATTGAAGCTTACACCAGTGAGAGTGAGACTCACTCTAAAGGCCTGTTCACACCAAGCATGATAACTATAAAGATAACGATAGCCATAACTATATTTGCATCCACACCAGCAAACAATAGCGTCTGTTTAATAGAAGCTCAAGCGCGTCTGCCCCTTTAAATTCTCAAGCTGATAGCAGGATTGATTCTGATTGGTTGTCGTCATTCATCAGTTGGAAAAAATCGTTCTGAAAATATCAACGATATAGTTTCTCTGTCGTGTATTGTTATAGTAGTGGTGTGGGCACTGCTATTCTTTAACAATGAAAAATAACCTTAACTGTTGGATTTTAGCCATTATTATGTTGCAGTTCCTCATAAATTTACTACTGCGTTTAGACTTTTTTTCTTTTTTTGGCGCTTTATCAGTAAATCTTTTTTTTTTTCAGAATGTCGTTCTGGAATATGAAGCAGCCTTTATTCAGATTGATTCCACACACACACAGCAGCAATCTGTCCTCGTAAATCCTCACAAAAAACAGGTTATTGTGTCATTCCTCTCTTCCTGCCCTGCGATTACGCTGTCCTCGCATGACTCACACATACTTAAACCGCACACAAACGGGACCACCCCAAAATCAGACTGGCTTAACCCTTGCAGACACAACAGGATTACACCGTCCATGTGAAGACCTGATTCAAACCCAGAATGCCTCATTGTGCGTCCTTATAAAACTGGGTCTCGCTGGTTCAGCGCTCAGATCAGCACACAAGCTGGAAACAGTGTTAATTGTGCTTTTTGTGAAATGCTCGGGCTGTTGAATTGGACTTGATTAGATTTGTGAATGTCAGACCTCAGGAGATGGAGACGGATTGTGAAAGATCAATCAGTGTGATGAAAAAACTATTTCACAGACGCTTAGTCTGACTTAATTGTTCTGTCAGCAACACTTAACGAATCCATTGTGCGATTTTTACCATTGCCTGATTTCACATTGAAACTCAAGCAATACTTTTCTTTTTGCTCATACTTAGGGGTTAGTGAAGAAGTTTAACAAATCTGTAACCACAAATTAACTTAGGGGTAACATTATTTTGAACATTTTATAATTTCAATATTAATTAACTTATTAAATATATCTGTGGTTTCTTTTTAGGGTCAAATACTTGAATTTATCAAATTACTTCAGGCAGAATTGTTATAATGTCCAGTGCTACACTTAAAATCTGCAACCTGAGCAGATACAAATGCAGTGCTGCATTAAATATTCTTTGCAACCTAATCTTGACTTATTTAATGTGCCATTTTTGTTCCAAGCATCTGGTAATTTGTTAAAGTTAGCGTGCAACTTCACCCAAAATCAACCAAATTTCCCTGGAGTCTTCCCTGGCATAAATGTCTGTTTTTGTTAATATATTGTCTAAAGACAAATGACAAAATGACCATTTACAGCTGTGATTTGGAGCCTAACAAAAGTGAGCAAAAATGACTTAGGCCATGGCAGCAGCATTATTTTATTTTTACACAGAGATTGGTATTAGGGAAATCTGTTGGCTAGGGAAGTCTTTCATGCATTATTTGCCAAAGTTGACAGTTCAAAAATGGGGAATAAAACCACTAGAATTTTTTCCCCAAGGTTAGTAAGCCTCTTACTTAGGACGTATTAAAGATATTGCCATAGGGCCTCTAGTAGAGGAGACAGAAAGAAGCAACATGCTAGAAAACATTCAAAGCTATACACCATATAATTGTGTTAGCAGGTATTTTGGTGCTTTTTCTCTGTTTCGGTTCGTAGTGTTTTGAGTTGGAACTGTTATCAACGGACGTATTCAGCCCAAGAAAAAAAACATCAATACAGCGGCCACGCCACACAGCTTTCAGCACTCACAGTGCATTGAACTTGAACTATGTGCTTTCGCTTGCCAAGTTTTAGCCTCACGTGAGCTGGAATTCTCTTGCCCTCTTGCTCTCTTGTTAAGCTCTCCAAAAGCATGGCCCGTAAACATGAGCTACTTTAGAGCTGGACTGTGTCTTGATTTGACAGGAGCAAAGGGGAAGTTCTCTCAGTCTCTCATTTTATCAGGGATAGGGGAAGGACAGGTATGCACAGGTACAGGTTATTATGGTGCAGGGTGGGTCATTGCAGACTACGCCGTGGGAGCTAAAGTGCAGCACTTGGCTCATGTCAGGACAGGCAAATTTCTTTATAGAGCTAAGTTTACAGAAGAAGAAGATGCAGTAGAGGATTGCACCATTCTTACTATTTGTTGATCATGCTGGTTTAAATATTCGACTCCCCAAAATAAAACTGATCTTTTAGTTAAGCCAGTAAAAAAATTGATTGAGCAAATATAAGAGCAGAAAAATCCTGAACATTGAGCCCTGGAGGGTTGTTGGATGAGTGGAGAGAAGTAAAAAAAAAAAGAGCATGAAGAGACACGGGAGAAAAAGCAGAGGCGATTTGAATGTGGAAACAGTGTGTACTGAGTTACACTATTGTTTTGACCTGATGGATTTTGTTTCTTTTCTCTAGTTGTTTTAAAGATAAAATGGATCAAATTTAGAAGTTGAAGATGTGTGGGCTTTCTTTGGTGTCCAAACACCGCAGGTTCTGTGTGTATTCTCATGTGGGTTTTTTTTAGATTATGTGGGTTAAACTGAATATCAGTTAGATTGCTCTCAGCCCAGAGCCAGTTTTATCTATCCAAACATTAACCACAAAAGAAACTGATTAAAACTGCTACCAGATGAGTTTCTGACCCGTCAGTCTTCTGTAAACACGACTGACTTGATCTTCATGCAGCCTTACGCTCGTGTGCTGAACTGCTCTGGTATGGGAAAATGGGAAAATTATTATATGATCTTCCCAAACTTTGCATGCCACCTTTATTTTTGTAAAATATTACCACATAGATGTCTCACTAACTGAGCAGAGTAGTTTGTTTTGTGATAAAAGAGCAAATGCATGTTTACTCGGGAACAGAAAGGGAGTCAGTTGTCATTACATTGCAGCTGTTTACAGCAACGTTGAGAGAGAGAGAGAGAAATGAAGAGCAGAGACTGTTTTTATGGAGGCGCATCTTTTATGTTGGCAGCGGTCACCAGGGTTCAATAAACGGTGTGTAAAAGCCTTTCAGATATTAAATGAAGCAGCTCTCTGGTGAAATAAAACGGTAGCTTTGGTACTTTTTGTCATTGCAGACTATCACTGCTAGAAGGCAAGCACAGCCTGGAAAATGTTAGTTTTCATCAAACTGAGGTTAAGCTTTTTGTTCAAACTAAATTCAGAAATGACACAGCAAAAAGCGTTTCAATGTCGTCTTAACTTTTGTTTTTTTTTCTTCTCTCCAGAGCATGAATTAATTTCTAAAACTAACCATGCATGGATTGTTTCTGTGCTTATTTGCACACCTGCCTCTTTTTTGATATAAAGTAGGCTAATTGTTAAGTTTATAAATATCACTTAACAGCAATGCCCAATGCTTTCACCCCACATGTACACACACACAATTGTATTGGCCTGCTGAATATTTGATAAAGGCAACTGTGTTTGTATTTACAGCCGCTGAAGAGAGAAAAGGAGTCAAGTGCATTTTAAAATGTCAATGACTCTGTGTGTGTGTGTGTGCGCGTGCATTAGCATTTTCGATTAGTGTGCTGTGCTGTGCTAAACTCCAAATGAGCGCTATCAAGCAGCTTGTTCTCTTTCTCATCCATTGTGAGCATGTCCTCACCTTCTGTCACATGGTTAACTGTGGGCTTGTCGTCATCTGAAGTCATGGCTGTGCTGTGACCTGCTTTTGGCTTGTACCACAAACCCTAGCCTTGTGTGCGTTCTTGCATTTGCACGGACACACAAGCAGCTATCCATGTCTGAAACAGATGGTGGGTCCTGTCTTTCTTTCCTCAGCTTGTCCAGCACAGTTAATGTGTCAAAACCTCTCAGCAGTCAGTCTTTGATTTGAAAGCAATTATTATTTTTGCAGTTGCTAGTTTCGCAAATAATCAATTATAGAAATGACACACATCTCAAAGTTATTGTAGCTTTAAAAGCCTTAAATTATTAGTTTTGTTTTTGTTATTTCTAAAGCTTGACTTTTATTGTATGTAAAAGAGCAGCCTTGGCCAGCAACACACAGGCCTTCATCAGAGATAAACTCAATGAAATACATTTTTTCAAACAGTAACAGCAGTAATGCAAAACAACATTTTTTTAATTTAAAATTGCTTTGAAATCGAATCTTCATTTATCCTAGTAGGAAATAAATATTTCAAATAAAATTTCAATTGATTTGGTCAATATCACCTGCCATTACTGGGAATTGTATGTGTTATATGCCAGTAAACAAAAAAGAGGACATGGGATAATTACATTTACAGAGCACTGAATTGGTTTCATTACCACTTACGTTCCTACATTTAGTAATAATCTATTTCACAATAAGAGTTTTCCCCAATATAAACTTCTACATAAGGGCATTGTATCAAACACATCAAATTGTTAGTATTGTATATTTGTTAGTAAAATGTTTTATTAGTATGGTTGAAGAACACCATTGTTGAGATTGTGAAGATCGACTGGAGATTTGTTCACTTTAAATTAGGGCTGCAAGATTTGGGAAAAATGTCACATTGCGATTATTATGGTCAAAATTGCGATTTGCGATTGCGAAACAAGTGGTTTCACTCAACTTGCTTGTTATCAAGGAAAATAAACAATGTTTTCAAATTAAAACTAAATTGTACAAAATTAAATAACAATAACATCTTTACATTACTGAATTAAATTACATTAAAATAAAATTAAAAAGTCAAAAGGTACAGATAAATAAAACTAATAATTTTTATATTTTTACATGTTGTCCCAAAACATTTTAGCAGGATGTAACACATACTTAGTATATTTCTTTTGGTATCTCTTGTCCAGTGTGCCAATCATTTTCTCAAATTCCTCTTTGATAAAAGTGCGTTCACACCTGAGGTGACTAGGGCGAATATATCTCACTATTCGCATGTAGTTGGACACTTGAAAATTTCGAGTTTACGCCGGTTTCACACTGCATGCGTAAGCAGTGTGTATTTTTTCCGCCGCCCATGTTAACGGATGAGAGTTTTCACAGAGCACAGACGGGCGACACAGCAGTGCGTAGCAGGTGCAGAGAAATGCCATAAATCAAAGCACATGGGATACAGTGTTGGGAGAAGAACGCTGGAAAATACGACAGAAGGATTGTCTATAGCCTGCTGCTTCAGTATAAGCTGCCAGTATGAAAGCACAATCGACGCGCCCTGCTCTTGCTCTGCATATGCACTGCTTCTGTGCTGCTTATGCGTGCAGTATAACCAGCGGGTTTAATGCGCTGCTTAATTCGCGAGAGGATGTCTAATTGCGTCTTTCTAATTGCATTCCACGAATGCATTTGTTTATTTAATATAATCACAACATTTGCTGTAATGTAATCGCATAGGCTGACATTGCGATATGATTAATGGTGCAGCACTACTTTAAATCTTGAGGCAGTCACTGCAGAGCTGCTGGAAAGTTCGACTAGCCCAATTCTGCTGGAGCCATTGAGCACCTCAGGCAGAGGGCTTTTGTTAAAGTGGGTTTGAGTGAATCTGTGTGTGAAGGTGTCAAACGGCCTCTATTAGGGATCAAACAGCGAGTGAACCCTGAAACGTCCTGTAAAGAAAACCGTTGCTGAAATGAGGAGGAGGTGCGAGCAGCGTGGAGACAGGGATATGTGGGAGGGAATGATCTGTGATATTTTTAAAAGGGTGGAACAAGTGGGAAAAAAATGCTGTGTAGATCTGAAATAGAAGGAAAAGAGAGGTGTACAACTGTCCTGTTGTCTGAAACGGGAAGTTTGCTCCCTTGTGCCCTCCTGCTGATGAATTCCTGTTTGGTGACCTGGGGGTTAGAGTCAGAAAGTCCCCCGGCTCATCTCTCCTGTCGTCTACTTCCTTCCTCCAAGATTTGCTCTAACCAGGACTCTGTCTGGACATTTCAGTCCATATAGATGCTCTTTAACCTGTCAATAAAAGTGGTTTAGTTTGTCATATGGCATGCTCTCTTCCTGTGCATCCTGTGTCCTAATCTGTGGGTCAGTGTGGCATTTGTTTCCTTTGTTGAGCTGAGGTCCCACCTTCCTGTGTTTCTGATTTCCCAAAGCACAGATCCAAGACTAAATTGCTCAGTAAACAGCAAGTTATCTATTATCTCTGAGCCGTAACGTTCATCTCCTGATATAATTTGTTGCTGGTTAATCACATACAAGTACGTATGAATGTGCTTATTTCACACCCTGGAACATGTTATCATCATGCTTGTTTGTGATTCGACATGCCAAATCTCTGTTGGGACATTTGTTCTTTAAATGTAGATCTCAAAATGTCAGTCTGTGGATACTGTGAATATGATTTTAGGAAGTAATTGACTTAATTCATTGGTTAAAGTAATAGTTCATACAAAACAATGAAAATGTCCTCACTCTCAGGCTATCCAAGAGTTTGTTTCCTCATCTCAGCAATGTTTGCTCTGCAGTGAATGGGTGCCATCAGAATGAGAGTCCAAACTGCTAATGAAAACATACAATAATCCACACCACTCCAGTCCATCAGTTAACATCTTGTGAAGACAAAAGCTGTGAGGTTGTAAGAAACATCCGTCATTAAGACATTTTTAACTCTAAACCATTGCTTCTAGCACAATAGTTAAAACTCCTGAAAACTGCTGACAGACCATCGTGAATGAACATCATGATGTTTTCACTTTTGCTCTGTGGCACATTTGAATAATTTATAAGATGTTGTATAACTGTTGTCAATGGCCTATAAAATATATTTAATTAGGCAACAGAGAGCTTTTAGTCTATTTGTTTTGTGCAGCTTCAGCTTTGCTTGTGCTTCGATTTTTCTTTTTTGCATGCTTAAAGTTAGGTTACTATATAGATGCATGAGATTACGAACTATAGATGTGTCTGACTTGTATAATTGTAATGACTTATCAGATTTTAGGTGTAGTATTTACTTGTAATGCATCTGTATGTTTTCGTCCTGTAGCTGTACAAAAGCCACACAGCTGTGTATATTTGCACACTGTGTTGTACTCTCTGGACGCAGTACATAATGCATCATTCTTATGTTGCCGCACACGATGTGTTGATTATTGTACTGGGATTCTGTATATGTGACATTTAATTTAGTTGTTGACACAATGCTGTAAATTTCACAGGCTCCCTCACTCTCTGTCTCCCTGTGTTGTTGTGACTTTGCACACGTAGGCCTGTCACTGTGTGTGTGCATGCTGGGAAGCCGATCTTTGGAAAGAGAATGAATGCATCCACCCAGAGTGTTTGAAGTTCAGTTCACGTGTAGGACTGAAGGTATCCAAAATTGCACTGAGAAGGATATAGCTCTGTACCTGCTCTTTCTGTCTGTCTATTTCAATTTTTCAGTTGGCATGAATTTTACACAAAACAAGTAATGACAAGGGAAAATATTTATATAATTATATATTTATCAGGATATTATGAAGAAATCCTGTGTATTTTCACTATATCATGGTTGTTAAACTTATCGCTCATCATATACTCGTTTTACTTGTGTCCTCATGAGCTGATTTAAAGGTGTGTGTGTGGTCATGTTATGTTTTACAGCTCTGCTAAAGCATGTTTACTCACAATGCATCACTATCTGAGATGGAAGCACGCACGAATTAACAGATAGCAGTCCTGTTTAACATCTGTGTGATCGTGTACACTGCCGTGCGATTGATGGTGCCTCACAGGTTCAGTCAGTCCCATAGTGACGACCCTTATGTTTATTTTAGTGTCTCTTCTCGGTACCCGCTGTGACCCTCTTGGGGTCCCTCTGCATTGCCCACTGTGTCTCGGTTTTCCATTCCCAGAATCCCGCTCAACACGTTTCCCATACAGGCAGTAGAATGTTCCCGCGCCAGTCCGTTTCTTAGTTCCATGCACAAATATAAGCACTCCTAAATCTAAACTGACATTTTCAACATCATAACAGTCGTTTTTCAAACTCTGTCATTGTAAATGCACAACAGATCCGACCGGCCGAGCTTGTCACAGTGCATTCTGGGATCGCCTTCTTAGCAATCTTATAAGGCAGCACAGCGTTTCTTGGTTATGAGAAGTTCCACACTGTGAACAAGTCATTGAGTTTTCTCACAGTTTTTTTTCAGAGCTTTTGCAGTGGGAAGATGCTGTTTCAGGCCTCTGGGTCTGTGTTTGTTGTTGTGGTTGTGTTTTGCGGTGTGATAAGTGATAATCATCCTCGCTCAGATGTGACTGATTATTCTCTGTCCTTTTAACTCTCATAAGACCAATCAAGTTTTACTTGATTAAAAAAATTTCCCCTTCTACTTTTCACATTCTACATTGACATAGTCTTTCTGAAGGTATGTAATTTTTATTTATTTAATTTTTACAAACAGGGTTGAATTGAAAATGAATGGGAAATGCAAAAAAA
>JAUMHP010000078.1:952659-967101 GCA_032361065.1 Enteromius trimaculatus | reverse complement strand
TCTTTATTAAATGTTTAATATTATTAATACTACTGCTACTATTATTGTTTTTTTTATCATTTTATTTTTACATTTTATCTATAAAAATATTGTTATTATTGTTATCATGATTTTGATGTTTATTATAAATTTAGAAATACATAAATTTTATTAATGGTTTTATTGTTGCTATCATTGTTTAGGTTTAAATATTACATTTTATTTGTAATATTAGCTGTGGTATTATTATTTTTTTGCAGTTCCCAGTTCTGCCGTGAGTGTGCCGAGCTCCTCTAGTTCCCGCACACTCCTCTAGCGCCTCAGAAGACTCCTCGCGTCCTTCTCCAGACTGTTCTGAATCCCGCTGCCACAGGAAGCCCGGCGGCGGCCATCGTTAGACGCTTGATGCTGTTCTGTAGCGCCACACTAGCTCCCACAGACAGAGGACTAGAAACGCCAAACGCCAATGTCTGTCCCACCTTTTCTGGCAGAGATCTATATTGATATGAATATATATGTACGTATGTAAGTAAGTGAGATGGCAAGTTTATATATAACGGAGAGTTTTGAAGCTGAACACATGAGACCGACTCTGTTTTAGTCTTTGTTTTGTTTTTTTAGCAAACATTTCAGCTTTGCTTTCACTGTCCTCGTGTAATTGTTATTTGGGGAAATCAAAGGCATGTTTGTGAACTCTATGAACCTGCCTTTCGTCTGGACGTTGGCCGTCTCTTTTATGAAGCGCAGGATGTGCCGCTGATGAAGAGACGCTTCAGTTCTTTCTTGATTTAGTTCTATCCGTGTCTCAGCAGCTGATATACCGTAGCACAATTCCAGATTGATCGTAACCACCAGAAATTTTTGATACGTCAGCGCGCAGATTATTTGTATATAATTTCATTATTGCTTCAGATCGTCAGTCGATGCTTTTACCTGACTAATCCGACTCCATATGCCTTAGTGTGAGAGTGTGTGTGTGTGACTGAGAGGTGTGTACCGACTCAAACATTTCTAGAGAAGTGCCTCATTATTGATCTTGCTGATCATACCGCCCATGTCCGTTACATCCTAACTACAGCCACAAACCACCCTGGCGTCCTGTAGTGTTTATACAAAGATCATTTCATATTGATTTCTTACCTCAAGTTATTATTTAAACGTGATTTTGCAATCATACTGAGTCGTCAGAGGAGCATCCTCTTATTGGAGGAGCCCTGACACCAATCAAATTTACTGTCCAATAGGGAGATGCGGTTCAAATTTGGGGCGTAGGTGATGCGTAGTTGTAGATCAGGTAGAATTAGTTGCATTTATTTATTGTTTCTTGATTAAATTTATTCTTCAAAAGTGAAAAGGTAAATCTCAAGCAGTAGTAAACAATCTTAAAAGGCACAAACTGGCAAAATATGTTCTCACTCAGTATTTTTGTCTCATTTTCCAGTAAAAATCTCCACAAATTCTTTAATCACGGTAAATTTACTTGAGAAGCAATTAAAGATATAAGTATTTTTCTTAAAGAATTATGCTCCTGTTTTCCTTTTTGTCTTGTTTTTTTTACCCACTGACATATTTTTCTCTCCTTTTTTTTAACATAACCCCATTCATTGTTTATGCATTTACTGTTAAAAATTAGAATAATTAAAATGTTTGTAGTTATTTTGAATCTACAGTAAATTAAATAACTTAAAACTTTAAGTCTGAAAAAATATATAAATATTATTTCATGCAGTTCTTTTTGTTTCCTTTTTTGATAAAATATTATTAGCCCACTGACTGATGTTTTATTGATTTAAGGGTGATTTCACTTCAATTTGATCTATTTTTCAGAAAAACTTTGCATTTTGCATCTACAAGATATCAGTCTTGTTTTCTGGAAAAAAACAAATGTTCTTTCTAAAAACAAGGAAAAAAGTGGACTTAAAAATCAGGACTCAGTGGGCTTAAAAATATATTTTCCCTTTGAAATAGATTTTTTAGCCTAACAGGAGGCAAAATGACTTGAGAAAATTAGTTTATGCCTAAAACAAGAAATATAGCTTGTCAGTGGGATAAAAAAAAAAATTGAATTACATTTTTTTTTTTTTTCATATATTTTCTGACATATTTTAAGCCTATTTTCACTTAATTTGGATACTTATTTTGCAAAATGTTTGCCTTTTTTAGAATTTTTAGATATTAAAATTGGAAAATGAGACAAAAAAACTGAGCAAGAAAATATACGTTTTTTGCAAAAGGACAGAGCTTTTACATTTTTTGCTAAACATTTTCATTGGTCAAACTGTTTCTGTGATAGACTGTTGAAGACACGGCAGAGAACGAGTAGATCAGGCGCAGAGTGTTTACGACTCCTGAAACACCTCCCGTACAGCTTAAACATTCCAGACACTCGCTGAAGCCGAATGTACGAATCCACCGGAGTGAAACCGTGAAGCTGAATGTTTTACACCTGCTTTCTCCAGCCAGGTGAGGGTTTATCAGTGGAAACAGCCAATCAGGAGAGGCGTTCTGCTCGTGTGTGTGTGTGGCTCTGATACAGTCTAGTGTGTCATTAGTTGCATTTGCACTGAATGTAATGTCATTGGGGTTCAGATGTTTCGTGTACATAATAACGTCACACTAAAGGTGTCATGATGAACTTGTACTGTGAATAGAGGGCGGCACCGTGGCCCTGTGTAGAGAGGAATAAAATGATTGACATCTTTCTGCACCTCTGACTCTTGTGTCATTCATTCTTTGAGTAATCTATGCTTGTTTGTGTCCATATTCTGTTTTGAAGTGGTCATCCGGTCCTACATGCACTTTTTCAAGCTGTTTGGACTGAACTGTGTGTTGGGAGAGTGTGTACACAACCACCCTACAATGATAAAGATCCACATTTAATAAAAATAAGTTGCCCCTTCTGAAATCAAGCCATTCCCAAATGCATGTGGGTGTGGCGTCACACAGAGGCCACTCCCTACCTTTGGTTCCGAAGGGAAACGCCCCCTTGATCAACCGGAATGCGTTTATGTTCGTGCGAATCAGTCATGATCCAGAAGCAGTGAGTATAATGTCTTTTAATGAATCTTTGCAAATCGCCTTTCCTAATAATGTGCTAATTAGCAAGTTTCACTATGAATACGGCTAAAAAAAGATCCTCCGGAAAAGAGGGGCGGAGTCAGCGGAGCTCGTGAAGATTTAAAGGGGAAGTACACAGAACAGTGATTTCTAAAGAGCTGTTTTTGAGAGGGTGAAATTTTTACACTGTCTTTGAGAAATTTTTAAAGCAATCTATATTGCAAACTTTCCATTAAGACCCTGAAGAATCATATAAGCTAGTGGAAAATGGGCTTTGTATGACCCCTTTAAAGCAACCTCAGTATTTGATTTAGATATTGTTTTAAAGTGTATAGAACTTATTTTAGAAATAGCTTTTGCATATTTGTAAAACTTGAAGTCTTTATTTGTTGTTAAACATAGGTCAGTCTTTTATTTACTACTTTGCTACTAACCAATGAAATGAAAGCAATATATATTGCCCCGCCCCATTCTGCAGGTATACTTATTTTTTCCACTCTGTCATTTTACCTTTAGAATATTCAGCCCTGGCAAGCCATCCAATAAAAACTGATCATTTTAAAACTAGTGTTAATAGGTTTTTTTGTTTTGCAAAAATTTTGACAGTATACGCGAACCTCAAATATGTAGAAAAAAAAGCAATATAAATTAATACATAAAGTATACTACGTATAAATAACCTAAGGATTTAAAAATTGGATTCTATTTGGCTATTTCGTTCATGTTAAATGACAAAAACAGTGCTAAATTTAAAGAAAGTATGTCTAAATTTAAAGGCAACTCTTGTAAATAAAAAAAAATATATAGACTGAATGGTAATAATACTCTGTTAATGTTTATTTGTACAGTTTAATTCTTTTAAAACAATTATTTTAATTAACAAAAATACTGATAATTTAAAAATATGCTCATCTGATCAGTGGTTTAGCAAGAAGCAAGCAAGAAAAAGCAAGTTTAAGAAACACAGATATGGCTTCATCAGCACTTTCTTCAGTCAGAAAGTGGAAGGATTCGCTTTTAAGAAAAACTGAAGCACTTTGCAGTAATGAGTTCATACAGAAGCAACAATCAGACCCATTTCTCCAGCTGCACACGTAATATAAATAGTGCCATCCATATCCACATCCATATTAACACAGATTCATAAACTCAAATGACTTATTAAAGTAAAGTAGCACCTCGTTTATAAGGTCCGTCAGTGGAGTTTGTCACAGTGAGTTTGGCGGGATCAATTCAATACATTCGTTCAGAAGCTCCAAACCCCATCAAACTCTGATCTCAGATCATGAATTAGGCTAGAGATTTTTCACCTTCGTGCAAAAAAGTCCCATTTTCTGCAGTTTGACTATCAAGCAGTATCACTTTGACTTGTTTTGACCGGTTTGTACCAGGTTTTGAGCAAGTAACGATTTTGGCTTTTAGTGCAAGACTGAATGGACACAGAAATGAGCGGCGATCGAGTCACAAACGCAGCAGCTTCTCGCTCATTTGCTCGTGTACAAAAATGAGGCACAACTCAAGGTCAAGCATTAGTATTTCCCAGCTGCTTCACAGAAGAGAACTCCTCCAGACACCCTGAGAATATCCACCAGAAATCCACTTCCCAGAGTCCTCTGTGCTTCAGGAAGATTCTTTCGGCTGCGGTTCAGTCTCTCGAAGATTGACTTTTGACCTGTTGGAGTAAAAACATGTTAACTATATTAATAAATAATATTTATTCTATAATGTGTACACTAAGCATTGAGGGATATATATATATGAATATTAGAAATTCAATAAAATTGGTAATATTAGGTCATTGCAAATCCATGTAAAATAATTTAATTTTTTAAACATATAGTTAAATTGTCAATTATAACTATATTCATGTAATAAACAATATTTACAGTATCTAAAGATATTCTTGTGTCTGCGTAGACATACCAAGGTGTCTCAAGACTCGATCCTGCCCCACTATCTCAGTCCTACTTTGATTTATTTTTAATCAACAATCAGTTGTTTGTGTTTATAGAAAGGAAGGATGTTTGTTTGGTTGCAGGTGTGTGCTGTACCTGTTGTGAGTCATGTGACTCTTGACGAGGTGTCCGGCTGAGAGAGCGGCCATCAGAGAGAGCTCTCCGGCCAGAACCGTGCCACACACGAGCCTCGCCAGCGTCCGAGAGTTCTCACCGGGACACTGATCACTGGAGCCGTGAACGCCCAGCATCTGACCGAACACAGAGCACAGCGGTTAGCTCATCACTGCCGCTCCTGTGAGTGTCTGTGTGTATGTGTGTGTGTGTTACCTGTAAACAGGCGTGTTGTGCGGGCAGCCCGGTTCCTCCTCCCACAGTTCCCAGCTCTAACGAGGGCATGGTGCAGGACACATACAGATCCTCTCCATCCGTCCCGACACACTCCATCAGAGTGATGCAGTTACTGCTGCTCACCGTCTGCGCAGGGTCCTACACGCACACACACACACATTTATATCAATAGCCAAAAATACACTGCACTGGTCAAAAATCATTATGATATTAAGCAATATTTGTATTTTGTTAATCTCCTACCGCACATATATCAAAATATAATTTTCTATTAGTAATATGCATGACTAAGAACTTCATATGGACAACATTAAAGGCAACTTTCTCAGTATTTATTTTGTTTGTATATTTTTGTGCACCCTCAGATTAACGTTGCACCTCGGCCAGATATAATCCTGTCCTAACCGTTCATTAGCGGAACAATTATTTATTCAGTATCAATCTCAATTATGGCTGATTTTGTGATCCAGGGTCACATATTATTTATAATATAAATGCATATACACAGAAAAAAATTATAGTACATTTAAAGTTATATTAATTAAATGAAACAAGTTTTGGATAATTGTTTTATTTAAGTTTAAGCTCTTTATTTTAAGTAACAAGTTATTATATATTATATTATTATATATTAGTTATTACTGTACTCAAAACCTAAAGTTAAAACCAAAATAACATTAGACAGGACTTTATTTTATCCATGGGAATTATTAATTCAATTAGTTGTGAATTATAAGATAAAGTAAATAATACTAGATACATTTAAATATAATAATTTTTATATTTCTATTTTCTTTAGAATGAGTCATGTGTGTTTAATGTACGAGCAGCTGTAGGTCTCACACACCTGTCCGCAGGCGATGTAAATGGCCGTCACGATGTTTGCTGCATGAGCGTTGAAGCCCCCGATGCTGCCAGCCATCGCCGAACCCACCAGATTCTTACTGATGTTGAGCTCCACCAGAGCCGCCGTGCTGCTCTTCAACACCTGAAACACAATCAGCGGATGAGTTTGGATTTCCAGCTGCATTTCAAGCATCCTGGGATTTGTGGCTCTCCGTCGCCCCCTAGAGGAACAGCAGTGATCGTTCTCTTAACCTCTCTGACGACTCGAGCTGGTATGACCGCTTCACACACGGTGGACTTCCCTCTGCCGTGGATCCAGTTGACAGCAGCTGGTTTTTTATCGGTGCAGTAGTTCCCGCTGACGGCTAGCAGACGCATGTCAGGATAACGCTCCTGAAGACTGCTCAGAGCCTGCTCTGTTCCCTACACAGAGAAAAATAGAGCAAGGACATCTATTAAAGTCAGTGCTGGAGTAAAGGTCAGCTGCTCCGTGACCCATAAATCTGCTGTAATACGAGAGACTCACACACACCTTGGACAGCATGTTCATGCCCATGGCGTCTCCGGTCTGGGACTGTAAGCGGATGTACAGGTTCCTCCCGGCCAAACTGACCTGCAGCCGGTCCAGACGAGCAAACCTGAGATACACACAGAGCTATTCAGAGCTGAAGTTATCCTGAGCGCTCAAGCTATCCCACGGCAGAGCTTAACAGAGTTCATTCTGCATGTGACCTCTGACCTGCTGGTGTGATCGAAGGCCTGTTTGATAGCGCCGAAGCCCTCTGGACTCTCCAGCCAGCCCTTGACCTCCGCCGCTCGACACGCCGACGGCATCTGAACCACCGGCCCTCGAGTCATTCCATCCGCCAGAACACGACTGCTCACGCCACCTGACAACTACAGAGACACGGCGCTTAGTGATGAGACACTGGCAGGAACAAACACAACGCTACAAACACTACGGATATGTCAACTGAAGAAAGACTACAAGAGAATTCATTTGAAAAATAATCAGATACACAACGAAAAAAAGAAGAAATATTCAAAATAGAAGTAGAATATCATTCTTCTGCTCATATATTGACTCACTGTGATAGCTCTGCATCCTCGGTTAGTGCTGGCCACTAAACAGCCTTCTGTCGTTGCCATGGGTACGTGGAACTCTTTACCGTCCAATAGGAGTGGTCCGGCCACGCCCACCGGCACAGGTACATAGCCAACCACGTTCTCACAGTTAGTGCCAAACACCTGGAGAAATGAGGAACATCGTTTAAACATCAGCTGTGACGTCATCACACACATGACCCCGGGCCCTCCAGAGCAGCACCTTGGAGTAATCGTAGTGTCTGTAGGGCAGGTGCTCCAGCGCAGACCTGTCCGGGAGTTTGACGGACAGCATTTCTCTGCGTATGGCCACGCCTCTCTCTGGACTCTCCATCACTGCTTCCAGTCGGTATCCCAGAATGCCTCTGCACTCCACTAGTGATATCACCTCAGCGTTAGTCAGGCATCGAGCTCCTCTCTGAAGGAAGAGAGAGAGATTACAGAAGACACTGGTTAATTACTGATTAATTACTTCAAGGTCTTTAAGAATCACAAGACACAAAAAATAAACAAAACAAAAATTAATCATTAAAAGGAAGAAATTAATGCAAGAACAAATAAATGAACAAACATCAGAAACAAAAAAAAAAATAGTTAAAAGAAAAAATAACATCAGACAAAAGCTGAAATAATAAACAAATAAATAAATGAATGTGCAAAAAAATGAATAATCACCAAAAAAAGATGAAAAACAATAAATGAACAAACAAACAAACATCAGAAACCAAAACAAACTAACAAAATACGGAAACAAGTGACAGAAAAAAATTAAATAGTGAAAAATAGATCAAATAAAGAAACAAAGAAATACCAAATTAAAGAAAGAAAGTTAAACAAAAAATGATCATCCCAAGAAAAATACAAAAATTTCACTGTAAGGAGTCAAAAAACAAAGACTGAAAGAAAAAATAACCTATTAATAAACATGAACTAAATAAATAAATATTATAAAATGCTGAAAAAGAGCAAAAGAAGATTTAAGATGAGTTATCATGCATGTGACAGACTGATGAAGTACTTTAGGGTCTTTAAGAATCCTCAGACACTCATCGACAGGGCGGCGCTGCTGCTGGTCAGCTTCCTCCTCCTCCTCATGGTCTCCGTCTGACAGATCGGGCAACTCTCGTTCAGGTTTATTCGTAGGGACCCCCAGCAGGGATTTGGGCGGGGCCAAATCCCTCTGACAGCACTCCTCTCCTCCTCTCCTATTGGTCAGGGAGCCGTTGGGCGTGGCCACATGGGACTTAATCGACAGGGAGGATTCTGTTTCGGCCTGCTCGAAAAACACATACTTGGCCGCCAGTAACAGAGCGAGAGAGAGAGTGATGACCTGCTCCAGATCCACACTGAGAGAAAGAAGGAGATTATTACTAATGACTGAATATATAGAGAGGTTTTCATCCTCAACAGTGTTTCTCAGCTCGTACCTGGACATGGTTCTGTCAGACTCCATGTGCGGTGCGGGCAGAACTACGTCTGAACTGCTCATGTTGTGTGTCGGAGACTCGGTCACGAGTCGACTGCGAGCATGAACCAGCGCCAGACCCAAAGACTGAAACCAAACCAACACCACAACAGTCAGAAAGCTGCATTTTACCCATACCTTCAGAAATATTACATCATTGTAAGCCTGACGTTTCCAGAACTCACCATGATCATTTTGACTTTCTGAGTGACAGGGTTTGGTTTGTTTCCCTCTTCTTCCTCCAGAACACGAGCGAAATGGCTGAGCTGCCAGATGGGCCGACCCTCGCGACTCTCACGGGACAGCTGGGCGAGAGACTGGGGTCAGCGCTCACTCACATCTGGGTTCATATGTTTTACAGAACATCTTACAAACAAGCACACTGACCTCTAACACCAGCGACACACAGGCGGGGAAGAAGGTCATGAACACAAAGTAATTGGCCAGAACTGACATGCAGCCGAAACAGCACATGATCTCCAGCTGACGCACACCTGCAATCAGACAGGAAGTAGTTACTGTGAGATTAGGATCACGATCTTAAGGGTTCCGCTGACTTTTAATGAATAACTTCTGTCATTATTAATTACAGAATAATGATTTTTAGAAGTTATTTTACTGAGACTGAAAATAAATATTTTTACCAAAATGGTAAAAAAGATATTCACCCTCAAAAATGTACATTACAAGACTAAACAATATCCTATGACGTTTCCACACCATGCAATCAGATCACTAAATCATCCAGGTTTATGTGCCTATGGTAGAGAATCGTTTTATCTGTCTTTTGAGGTTAAAAAAATAAATAGTAAAAGAGATTGGAAGAGACAGAATGAGACACGCAGCTTTATCTTACCAGACATCGTTCCCACCCCGATGACCAGACACTCCACCACCGCGTCCAGAGTGAACGTGGGACCCAGGATGGCCATGCCTTTAGCGATATTCTCTCTGACCTCCTCCTGTACATTTATATTACATATGAATATATGAGTTTTTATTTTTATGTTTACTTTTTTTTTCTTTCTTTTTTAAATGTCAAAAGTTATTAATATTATTTGAGTACATAAAATTAAATGTTTTTAAATGTTTATTTAATAAATTTAATTGTTCAGTTTTAGTAAACTATAACCAACCTGATTATAACACTTAACAGCAATACCTACTTGGATCCTTTCTTTTAATGTGTATTTTTTGTTTATTTTCTATACATTTCGGTAATGATGCTAGAATCTATATTAAAACTGGTTATTTATTTAAATGAACCACTTGAACTGATTTACAGAAATAATTTAAATGGACTATCAATACACCATTTGTACTCTTATAAAACTATAAAAAATTTGAGAATCGTCTACATGTATAAAAAAACATGAAAAAATTATTCAAGTTGCCGTTTTACATTTATTACAGCGAAATCCTATTTTTGTACCTGTGAGTTTGAGCTGAGAGCGAACTTGGCCAGTGTGCAGGCTTTAGACAGATCAATCAACAACAGGAAGAACGGCAGAGCCTCACTGCAGGAATAGACCACACAGTTCAGAGACAAACTCAAGACACAGAGGACATGAATATGAGAGACAGATGAGATTCATACTTCAGTCCTGTGAGCTCTTTGCCCAGAAACTGAACGACCACGGTGCTGAACACAAAGCTGGAGAAGATGGTGAACAGACCAGCGATACCTGGACATAAAACACACAATAAATACTTTTTATAATATGAATAGTTTAGATGAGAGGCAAAATTCATGATTCTTCAGTGAACAATTAATCGATGCATTGTTTATTCTAAAGAAAAATATGGTAATGTTTTATCTAGTAGTTTATTTTTCAACCATTTGTCAGAAACCCATTTCACCATTTAATGTCACGTTACAGAAATAAATACGTTTCAGGGAAAGTAACTCACCCAGTATGTATTTGGAGCCGAGCTGACGGAGGTTTTTGAACTGGAAGTAGATGTAAATGATGGCTACACATCTTGTAATGGTTAAAATGCTCATGTCGCTGCTTAGAATTTTCTAAAAATGTGCAAAAAATGTTCTATGTTAATATTTGTTTTTATGTAATATAAAATATATGTAATATAAAGATCATAATTCCAAGCCATACAGTTTACAGCAAACACTGTAACCTGAGCTAGACTTCAGTAGGTAATAAAAGAGTTTAAACACGAACCAAGCTATAAACCTTGTGTGCAAATATATGAGGAGACCTATAATCTGATCTTTGTACCTCCTGTACTTTAGGACACTGACGATTCCAGCCACAGATCTGGTCACTGGTAGTGAAAGCGTTCATGGACATCAGACACATGTTCACAGCAACCGTTCCAAGGATCACCTCCCACGGATGAGAGGCGACGAACAGGCCATGAAGCCTGAAGAGACGCGACAGCATCATCATGACTTCAGCTGGTCACCTGTCCACAAAACACACACACACTGATCAAAACTCATCTCAAAATTAATGATCATTTTAAATAAAAATAGCAATAGACACATTATAATATTATTCAAACAAACCAATATTATTCAATAAATGAATGATAAACCATTTTTTTTACGACACTTTTTTGCATGCTATTTTGTTCTCTTCTCATATTCTTCTTTCAGTATGAAGTTATTTTTTCATGAGCTACCTTTTAATGGATTTAAACAATTAATGTTATATCTTGATTAGATTTTACTGATTAACCTAAAAAGCCCAAAACTACTTATACTAAAAAAAAAACTATTCATACATAAGCACATACAACTAAGTGTCATTAACAGAAATAACGTTACATAAATAAAACATTTGAAAAGAGAAACTACAAACTCGGGGGCTGGTTCACTAGCATTAGCATGATCACATTTATAATAATTTGGGCGATAATATTCATCAACATCATCATACTGACTTTGTAACACATTAAAGAAACCGAAATGCTATTAATATTGAGCCTCAGTAAGTTAACGTTAGTCAAAAAACGACGAACTGACAGCATGCTAAGCTAATTTAGCATAGGCTAAAAGAGTCACAGCTGTCATTGAGCCTCATATTCTTTAATAACACCGATAAATGTTAAGATAGCTCATTATATCAACTACAGTAAGAGATTTCATATTAACTTTAAAGGGATAACGTTAACTGTTAATTTGAGTAATATTGTAACCTACCCTCATCTGTTCTCCTCTGATCCGTGTTACACGGTGACCGTAACTGACGTAATCCGCCCTCGACGGGCTCGCGACGCGCCCGAACCGCCCATCAAGGGATACAGATCCGACCGGAAACTAACAACTAAATGTCTGTCTACACCTTCCGCAACCCTAATCCTACCTTTCACAATAATAAAAATAGTAATTATTTTAGAGTGTAGCAAAAATTAGGTATTGATGTGCGCATGACCAGTAGTCTCTCTTCTAGCCCCACCCACCCGGAGCGAACAAGCTCCACCCAGCAGACAGGCGGGGTCAAGTAAAAATAATAATTAATACGCAATACGCGCATAATAATAAAAATAAAGTATTTTGAAAACTTTTCCCCTGATAAATCATGATAAATAATAAATTATCTCATTTAATTTTGTATGAGACTTTTTATTCACTACATTGCAAAGCAAGGATTCACCTTTGTTTCAAGAAAACGTGATGCTCCTCTCGCCCGGGCGATGATCGGCTAAGTGGTGGTGAGCGAGTCGAGCTGCAGTGAAATCGAGACGGGGAACTGGTGCCTGTACTGTACAACGCGGGATATAAACGGGATTGGGTAGCAACTGGGCTGCCCAGTCACTTTGTGAGTATCGTTCCAGAACCTATTTCAATCAAGAACCTCGATGAAGATTAATTGTCACGATATTTAGTCCATAAACTGAGACTGTGCCAGCGATCCAACCTTTTAGCTCACGATACCCCACATTTTCCTTTTATGAGTGTTAATATTATTGTTTTGGTGTGCTGTGACACGAGTTTGAGGTGTTGTGTTTGATGTGTAACTAAGAAAGTTTAAAATGGTATATGTGTGTAGTGGGCCACTCTCTTTAAAATCCAGGTGGCGTAGTCGGCTACTGATTCAAATTAGAAGTCGCCCGAAAGACATTCTTGGGTGATACTTCGTTGTCTCTTTAAATTGGGGCATTCCACGCCCTGTGACATATGGATACAGAAACTTCATTTAAAAGTAAGTGCAGAAAACACTACACTTGCATTCAACCTTATGTAACACAACTTCACATTACATGTAACTTCTTAAACATTTACTATTTGAAAATAAAACACAGTAATTAGGCCATGACATTCTTTCATTCAATCTTAAGTGACATTCAACTTCATATACAGCTTGCATTACATATAACTTCTTCAACATTTACTATTAGGAAAAACCATGTCTTCATTGGAGAGAGAGAAGATGCATTTTTATGTTCAAGCAAATTAGCATGCTCTTTGATTACGGTTGTTTTCTTGGTTCATGCCAATTGTTTAATCACAAGCAAGATTTCTGTATTAAACAGCACTTTAACATAAACAGGTAAAACAAAAATCAAAATTCTGTACCCCAGTATCCCATAATGAAAAAATTATCAATTTAAACTCCAAGTAGATTTTCATGCTGAAACAGATCACCCCCTTCATGAAGGAAATGCCACCAAAGAACAAAGGGATAATAGCCTCCAGAGTACATTTTACAGTGTGGTTTGACAAGACAAGATTAGTTTATGATCATCTTACTGTCTGCTGATGGCCGCTTGGTCGTTCGCCTACTTTAAAAAACAAAAACGTATATTTAACAAAAAATACTCCAAACATTTTTCTAAACTAACTTAATAATAATAAAAAAAACGAAATATAAAAACTTTGACATTAAACACAAAACTGAACTATTTAAATTTAATTTTCTTTGCGTGCTTTATAATGTCAGCGTATTAGACAGCGTCTTATTTTATTTTGGTATTGCATCACTCATAGATTTAACGTTTACAATAGAGTTTAGGGAGATGTATGTAACTACAGTCATTAGCTTTGATTAGCTCCTAAAGCCTTGTCTCTTGTTAAAGGCTCAAGGCGACAGATTTAGACTCAGACATAGCACTACGCCGAGATGTTGCAACGGGTTTAAACTCTACGCTCGGCTTAAAGCGCATTTTACGTCCAGCCTACGACGTTCAGCTGGTGCAACCGGCCCCTGGAAAACAAGCTGAACTCGTTTAAGTATAAACGAGTTTCTTTGAGACTCACGGTTTATGCAAAGAGTACTGCACTGCAGGTTACTGGAGCGAAGTCATCAATATGGTCTGAACAAGTGCCATGAAAATGGGACACCCAGTACTAAGATGCTTTATCCGAGCCAAAAACATAAGTACAATTTCATAAGCCACAGATCATGAGAAATATATCTAGCTACTTAACTTTAAATTAATTAATAAAATAATCATAATTAACATACTTCAGTCTTTTCCTCACACAAAGGAAAACTTGCAATATAGCCCAAGACAAAAGGGGTAAAATTGGGAAGGGAAACTATAAGTGACAAGCAGAAACAGTCAAGACTGAGAACTTTCTTTAGACAAAGTAAGACATATTGCTATCTATCTATGTATCTATCTATGTATCTATCTATCTATATGTCTGTCTGTCTATCTATCTATCTATCTATCTATCTATCTATCTATCTATCTATCTATCTATCTATCTATCTATCT
>JAUMHP010000078.1:919100-939255 GCA_032361065.1 Enteromius trimaculatus | reverse complement strand
ATATAATTTTTTTTTTTTGCCATTTATTTTTTTATTCCATTGAACTGTTAACATCATACATTTACAAGATATACACTCAGATTTTTTTTTTTTTTTTTTTGGGGTTGGTGAACCTGCCATATACGTTGGTTTTTATTTTATTGTTTTTATTTTTACCTCAACAATTGTAATTGTACTATTAAAATTTTATAAATTTTTCCAAATTTACTTTTACATTTTTTTAATTTTTTTTCTTTTCACTTGAGTATTTATTTATTTGTTTATTTTTGGTCTCTGCATTGTTTGTTAATTTTTATTTTAGTTTTAGGTAGTTCTGTACAGCAAGTTATACTAAAAATGTTTAATAAATAATTTTAATTGATTTTTATTTTTTGACTTTCATCGTAATTTTAAAGCTTTAGTATGGTCACTGTTAATTATTTATTTATTTTTGGTCTTTACAGTATTTAATATTTTTTATTTTAGTTTAAGGAAGTTCTGTACAGCGAGTTATATAAAAAAGGAACTTAAGTTTTTATATAGGTTGTTTTTTTCAGTCAAGGTTTATTCTGTTCCATGGAACTACAACGTTCACTTTTATGGTTTTATTTTAGTTTTAGTTAACACAATAAACGTATATTTATTGACCCTATTTCTCTTTCATTCACAGCTTTGCTGACCGTAAACGAGATCAGGCAGCAAACATGCAACACAAACTCAGGAGGTAAAGCATGTTCTGAAATAATAACGCAGAGTTAATGATCAAATGACTTTATGTTCAGTTCAGTAGAAACTATGAATATGACTGTTACCCTTGAGGCAGCACTGTAATGTACTGTAATCTGTCTTGTTTCCCGAACGGTAAATAAAATCACGTTCTGAAGCACATCTGGAGGTTTCATGTGATTGTGAATCACTGAAGCCTGTTATAAGTTTAGTTAAGGTGAACATTAGTCAAATGGAGAATGTCCTGCATGTTGCTGGTCTTGTGACTCTGTTTGTCTTTCATTGGTGCAGAAACAGTGGAAAAACCTCAATCTTTGAGGAACGTGCTTATACGACAGTATTCAGAGCTCGACACAAACGCTGAGATGAAAAGCAGACTTGCTTCATATGCACTACTCAGCAAGTAAGTGACTGCAATTATGGATCTGACACAAACACCTGAATATGTGAAAGGTTACTCATGTGTTGAATCACACACACACTAACACATGATAGGAAGCTTCCTCAAAAAACAAACTGATTACTGTCCGTAAAACAATGTATTTGTCACCCTGATTGATGAGCTTGCAATGCAGAAAGTGTACTTGTGTCATTTTCCCATACACACATCTTAACATTCCTTAATCAAGATACACATACTTGAGATTCAAGATACTGAGTCTTGCTTTCTGAAAAGTGATCAAAATAATATATATAAATATTATATATAGATAATTCGTGAAAAAGAATGAATAAAAATATATATTTATATATAACTTTTTCTCACTCCTTCTGCCACCCCAAATGCTATCTTCTTTTATTCATTTTATATTTATACATTTTATTTTATATTATTTTTTTTGCTTTACTCATTTTATTATTTCATCAGTATTTAACAATTTAGTATTATTTCATTTTATGTATGTAATTATTAGTTTGTTTAATCAGTTTATTCATTTAAATTTATTTTAAAAAATGTTATTGTATTATTTTATTTATTTAAAATTAGTTTTTAAATTTAAGTTTACATTACATTTATATTTTAGTCATTTAGCAGACACTTTTATCCAGAGCGATTTTATTTCATTTTATTTATTTTACGTTAACATTTCAATTTAAATTAAATTTTTAAATATCTAATAGTTTTTTTATATATATATTTTTTGATGTATATATCACCTGAATAAAAACAATTTAATATATATATATTAATTTAAAGAGCCATAGAAAGAGCACATATAGATAGTAGGGTGAGTGAGTCAATACAAGTATTTCCAGTACAAAACACAGCTCTGGCTGATTAACAAACCACAATAGCACATATTGCTCATTGATTTCCTTGTTAAACCACATGGTCTCTCCCTCTCGATACCAGAGAAGGCCGATCTCTAAACATCAGCTCCATCCTGCCTGATAAGAAAGAAGTGGTCCTTCTGCTTGGAGAACCAGGCTGCGGGAAAACTAGCATGGCCCAGATCCTGTCATCCTGCTGGGCCGAGAGGACCACGACAGACCCCTTCAGCATCCACCAGCTCCATCTGCTTTTCCAGGTGGACTGCAGCCGAGCGAAAGGGGACTTTTTCCAGGTGATAAGATCAAGCATTTCATATGAAAAGCCCCTAGACGTGTCTGAGCTCAGAGAGACTCTTCTGGGCTCGACGGACTGTTTGCTCATCCTGGATGGATATCAGGAGGGAAACAAGGACCTGGATGAAACGCTCCAGTGGTTTCTAACAGAACGGCAGACGTGTCGGGTGTTAGTCACGTCACATCCAGGAAAATGTCCATCTCTGGAAACAACCGTCAGGACAGTTTTACAACTTATCCAGAAACCGGAAAGGTCTTGATCATGAAATCGGATACATTTCATATTTGCACAGACTATGGTTTTGCAATTTCTTGTTGCAATGCTGGATGGATTTGCCTCCTCTTTCCTGGGAATCTTTAATAATCAGACTTTTGTTAAAGCAGACACAACTGGCAGAAGATCAAATCATTTCGCAATACTTGAATTCAGTTGTATTTTTCAAAGACCAAGTACAGGAAAAGAGAAATGAGATCATGGTTATTTAGCTTTATCACTGCAGACATTAAAAAAAGGGTGTCGAAACTATTTGCACTGAAAAATTGCTACAAAGAAACTGCAAGCAACACATTGTCTCAAATGTGAAATTTTGAAGTAGAAAAGCATGCACCTGTGTACTTCTTATCTATAATGCAAGAATAAACACGTCTTATTTGCATGTTTTCCGCGAAATACAGTTACAAACTAACCATAACTACCGTTTTATCTGACAGATCATTAACTTAAAGACTGATCGTGTCAGAAGCAACACTTTTCTCTTTTAGATTTATTTCAAACTTTCTGTAACAACAATGCACTTTCGTTTTGTTTATCGATGTAAAATGTGATCACTTCATTTAAACAAGAAAAAACTGAAAGTGAAAACTTTTGAAGACTCTTGTTTTCTTTATTGTTTGCGTTTAAGCCGCTCGTTTTGATATGTCTGATGGATGCACAAGCGCTGCACAGGTCTTTTCATGCAGAGGCCGAGTTGTTTCACTTTCATTTTGTTTGAGTCTGAGTAGAATTAACTAGCATTTCTGAGAAAACGCTCTGCTTTAACTGGCAGTGAAAAAAAGGAAGTGCATGTTTCCCGCAAAGGGAAGGCAAAAAAAAACAGTGTGATGCACTTTGTCAACTTGTGCAGGATGTCTTTTTAACTTTATGAAAGCATTAAACAAAAAAAATGTTGGCGCTTAAACAGAGGAAATGATTGCAAGCTTTGAAGCTTTCTGTCTGAGATGAAAATAAGGTACCAAAAATGAAATATTAAACGTAGTGAAAGTGAAAGTCACCAACTTTAATCCTTTCATGCATGTAATGTATTATTACAAAGTCACTTTGTTTAGTTTTGCATAGAATAATCCTTTTTTTCCGACATTATGAGTTCATTTCTGAGCACTTAAAGAGTAAATAATGAATGAAAAATACAATAATGAGGGTTGGTCATTAAAATAAAGGGTCAAAGGTCACTGCACATGATTTGGGTGTTACATCCCACCCACAAGATTGTTCACCATGACACCAGCCCGAAAGAGTTCAATTGTAATTTCTGCCTTGTCTGACTCTTAAAAATTACTTTTTTCAACTTAATGTTGCAACAATAAAGTTATTTTTACATGTATGTGACGTTTCTATATGACTTTTGGTATTCTTGTAATGGTGCCACATCCAGGTAAACTCCATTATTTTATTATGAGCTGATTGCTCAAGATAGTTACGTTTATTTAGTCATTTAAAATAATATTTGACTCTTTTAGATGTGATCACATGATCTCAGGTCAGTCGTCATAAAAATCAAGCCAAACCTGATTTAGGACAGAAGTGTGTGGGCACAGAGGGATTCCCCGTGTCTCAGAACCGCTGATATTTCCTAATTCCTGACTTACAAACAAAGGAACCACAACAGGAACAAACGGAGCTTTTGTTGCTCTTTCTGTTTTGAACTATGGTACTGAAACCATACAATATGCAAAGATTGGGATGGGATAAACCCCCCCAAACTCCCGGTATTATTTTGTAAACTGAATAAAAATTTCAGATGGAACGATCAATAAAAAACACCCTTAGGTCATGCAAGGTGTAGTCGCTTCATTAGAATTGGTGAAATGTAGCATTGCATCACTGTCTCAGCAACGGATGCCCTGCAGTCAATGGGTGCCGTCAGAATGAGAGTCTGATTAAAACATCACAATAATCCACAGTCCATCTCCTGTTGTCTCTCATCCAGCCAGAACTGTTTTGCCTTGTAAACGGTGCTTGGTTTCTCTCCTGGTTCAGATTAGACGAGCAATATCATGGATAGAGAACTTGTATATTGGCAGAAGCAACATCGAAGCAAGTTTAAAAAATGTCTTAACGGTGGATTTGTGTCTTTTAAACAGCTTTTTGCTGATGTTTTTATCAGCTGTTTAGACTCTCATGCTGACGGCACCCATTCACTGCAGAGCATCCACTGCTGAGACACTGATGTAATGCTATATCTTCCAAACCTGTACCCATGATAAAATACACTCATCTTAGATAGTCCAACATTGAGGACATGCAAAGCCAATTTTATTTTCCAGTGAAAATTTTCTTTTACTTTCCTATTTCGATGTTCCTGAGTAAAACGATTCATTGTTGATTTATTTGCTGATACAAATGCGCTGTGTTGTTATTTTTGCACCGTTTCCTTTACTTTTCACATCGACACCAATTTAGTTTTCTTCATCTTTACCACCAGCGTGCTACTATAATCAGACTTCATTAGAAGTTTGTTCCTGGTTCTAAGTGCTTGTTTTAGTCACAGCATATAATATCAGTCATTTCGTAATTCAGTGTTGCCCATACATTCTTTAATCTGAAATGACATTGAATTCCCCATTTGAAATAATGCACTAGATTCAGCACTAGATTGTGTTGGATAACTTCCGGGTTTGTGTGTTAATAGCGTGTAGTGGACAACACATGTAACCTCAGGCTTGTTTACGGTCAGATGGGACTCAGCGGTGCTTTCCAAACGACTCATTTCTGACCTCTATTAACCTCTGATGGACATAATGAACAGCAGGCACTTTCAGCAGGGGAAATAAATACACAATGTTATAATTGTTTTTTTTGGGGGCTTTTAGAAAATGAACATTTAATTTTTTTTACACTTGCACTAGTTTGCGCTGGTTAAATCCGCCATGCGCTGCATAAAAAGTAATTTTTATATTAGTAAGTCATTAATATTTCTTGAGACTAAGCTATTATCTACAGTAGTCAACATTTGAAAGGGATCAAAAACTTTCATCAAAGTATTCTAAAGTTAAACTACTTTTTTGTTCTGCTTCAAATGTTGACTACTGTATATTATAATGTATTTATATTGGAATAATTTCACAATGATTCTAAAAATGGAAATATGTTGTTTTTAAATGGCATCTTTTGAAGGCTAGTATTATTGATAAAAAATACCGTTGAGCCTATCCTTTGACAAAAATGACTCATTTGTGCAAGTATTTTATTACAACCTATATTTACCTTTTAACGGTATGTTCCCTCTAAGGAGGCGTAAAAATAAAAACAGTGTCTTATTGCGTCTGGCACTGGCATTATCCAACAGTTAACAGTTGTGACGCAAAGAATTGTGGGTTATCTCCAGCAGTGAAGGTTGCATTCAGAGTGTCCTACTTGCTTTTCTGAAATGCGACATCCTCAATCATGTATGTACCCTACAGAGGTCGAATCCTCGGTAGGACGCATATATGAAGTGTCCTCAACCTGCTAAATGAGACACAGTTACTAGTGATGGGTTGTTCTTGAAAGAATCGTTCATTTGGAATGAATCTTTAAAGTGACTTGGAAAGAACGAGTCATCTCGGAGAGTGATTCGTTCAGTCGTGCGCGCGCATTGCGCAAAGTTCTTTGGAATTAGTTCATCTGTTTTGAGTCTTTGGGTCAACGTTATGAAGCTGCAGCCCCCTGAATTACATTGCTGATAGATTGCAACTATAAAATATTACGCTATGACTGAATGCATTGTTATATTATAACAGCGGGTTAAAGTCAGACAAAAGATGGTTTTGTGTATCCTCGGTTTTAATTAGAAGAAAGAGCAAAGAATATAGCCGAACCAAAGAATATAGAAGACCAAGAGGCAAAACTCTGTAGTAGTAATAAAGGCAACAGTCTGTAGATGGCGCTGCGGAGGCCTTCCGCCATTCTGGACTGACACGTGCTGAGAGTCACTATAAGATATGACAGCGCAAGCGGGCGAACCACAAGCTGCTGTACTGCAATAAGTGAAGTGCATATACAGAGACTGTTTCTGCTTCTATTAAATGAATACTCAACATCCAACCTGATCTCACAGCAATTTGCACATATTTTATGAGGTGGACAAATTTGTACAAAATTAATGCGTATGACCTCACTCGTACGAATTCTTACGATGTCTTTCAAATCGTACGTATTTTACGAGTTGCCAATTCGTATGAATTTGTACGAATGACCTACACCTAACCCCGCCGCTAAACCTACCCATCACAGGGTTGTAGACAAATCGATGAGTGAGGTCGTACGAATTAGTATGAATTGGCACAGATTTGGCACGAATACGTACGAATTGGTCGTGAGACTGTGTTGAGACATCATATGCGGTACTTCCATGACCTTAAGTTATTAATTTAACAAGGAAAGCGTCGGGCCTCCGGCCGTGCAGCTTCACAGTACATGTTTGGGTTTGAGTCGTTCGTTCATAACCAGATGTGATGTGACAGCCCCGTAAGCCTATCAAATGCAGTCAGAGCCGGAAAGAGAATTGATTATAGGTCATCTATGGAGTCTCAGACATTACATGCAAGAGGAAATGAAAATGACATTCAGAATTTCCTAAAGACAATTAGTTTTCTTCAGAAATACAGTGATATTAATGTTTTGAAACGACCAACCAAAACAGACTTAGCCAACTGACCAATCAGAGCAGAGTTGGCTTACGGAGGGAGGGGTTTACAGACCTTAAGATCTGAAATGATTTAGACTAACCTTTTCGAAACCTTCGCAAAATTATTCTAATATTAAATCTAGATTCTGAGAAAATTACAATGTTTTCTGACCTTGCATTTAAACATGTATGAGACTCAACACAATATACACAATATTAGGACATTTTAAAATATTAAATGACCTGCTTTAAAGCAGCTTCTCTTCTGCATCTTATCATGCTTGTAGCATCTGCATGCTGTACATGGGGGAAAAATGGATGCTTTAAACATTTTTAGCACATTAAACTGACAAAAATAAATATAAAATGTAAAAGTGACAGCTCATAAACCTTGTAATAAATAATTATTAATAATAAAAAACGGTTAAACGTTTAGATTTTAATGGTTTTGATTTTAATTGTACCATTTAGCAAGAATTACGTAACTACTGAGTTGAAGAAAGTAGCTTTCCTGTTGTTTTCTTTAAATGATTAAGCTGTGTATATGAACGTTTTACAGGAAGGATTGTCAGTGGTGCTCCACTCACAGTTAATGAGACCAAATATATTTTATATAGGGTTGCAATCTGGACATGAGCCTGATGGACTCGTTCTAAATCCACTCCTTGGATTGAAAAATAATATGTGATCTTTCCTCTTAGATATATTTTCAGTTGTGAGAAGCAAGCCAGTATACATCTATTCACACACACACACACACACAAACAAATACACACAGCTGCCGAGTCATGCTTTAATGAGAGTAAAAGTTTCCCGGCAAATTCACTTTCCTTTAGAAGAATCTCAAACATATATTATCTTTACGAGGAAGATGAATGCCCATGACCCATGACCCATGACCCAACCCAGCCCTTCTCATAATAACCAGTCAAAACAGCTGCTGATGAGCCTCTGGATGAGTTAATAAGGAACAAGGAAATTCAACACAAATACACGGTGATCTTCTATGAAGCATTTTATAATAGCAGGCTATACTGGAAACCTCTTCCTGGTTCTTTTTTATCAGTGTCTCTTTTTGCTTTTTACTTCCTGGTGACCTTTCAGCTTGTTTGCATATATATTTTTGGAAACACATCTTTCTGTTTATTGTTCTATTCAGTGTTCTAAAATGTCTCTATTCAATTCTATTCAGCTATTGTGTGTCCTGAAGTGGTAGGTTTTGTTTTGCCTGTCGAGTTTAAATACGACCTGCTAACTTATCAAAGGTTCACTAAAATGCTTTTATTTATTGCTGCTGCTAGTGTTTTTACTGCTAAAAAAAGTAGAAGATTTAAACTAATTGCCTTAGACTTTTAGACGCCCTATGTCGCTGTAAATAAAATGACTGATATCAGGATGGTGGACTGGTTCCTACTTATACTGTATAATCATTAACAGGTTTGCAAAGCAGGAGAATCAGAGAAGGAAGTAAACAAACAACATGCATTGTCCTAGACTCACGTTTACTTTCTTTTTTATTCATTAAAATCATAGATTCACAAGACAACGCAAAGACACTAAAAAAACATTATTTCTAGTGTACAAAAATGTTGCTGTAATTTAATACGTTTAATAAAATGGCTCAGTGAAAACGAAGTGAAACAACCTGCTCTGTAGCGCTCGATGCTCTGTCGCCACCTAGTGGTTAAAAGTGGCACCTACAGCCGATAAATATTCCATCCTCTTTGAGCAGGGATGGGATCACATAACTTGTTTTATGCCAATTAATATTTTTCTAGTATTTTTAATTATATGTATTCCTATTTTTTATAGATCAATGTATGTTATGTCTTGTAATTGCCTGTAATTTCCATGTTTACCACACGATGGCGCATCCACGCAGGTGTAACGTCCTGTCAATACACATTCATATAATATATTTTCGTTTATTTTGAACATGCATGGCTCACTGACGTGATTTATTGTATCCTAAAATAAAGAAGTGAATTAAATGTTAATGAGTTTGTTTTCAGTATTATTTGTAGCTAGTGAATTAATAAACAGCTGCTTTGACGATTAATTAAATATCCAGCATGTTAAACTGTTCAGTGTAAAGAAGAAATATCGAACTAAATATATTTCAAGTGAGAAATACAGAGATCAAAATACTTGGCTATGTTAGAATTATTGCTTTGGGTTCAGTGTTGTCAGTATGCAGACAAAATGACATAAAAGAAGGTAACTGCAATAAAAACCAGGTGCAGAATAATAATTGCAGTATACCCTGAAGTGAAAAATAAAAGGCCACTTCACATTCCAGCCCATTAGATGGCAGAAATGCACTGTTATTACAGTAGAAGTCAGAGCAGAAGAAGAGAAACGCTGGACAACAGCTGTAAGTGCTGGGAAGAAGTGAAGAAACAAGGATTTACTGCAGCAGAAACACCTGACTCCTGCATGACATGTTAGAGGAGAACATGAGTGAGGATCCTGAGAGTCACACAGGTCAGTGAAGATCATTCAGATCACACACCTTCAGCAGATCCGAAGCCTCTAGAATTCTCTATTCTTTTTCTGTTCTATCTATTTGTTTTCTTTTTATTTATTAAAATAAAGCGCTTAGATATGTCACAGCTTATATTATTGCTCTTTTGTAAGTGGCTTTGGATAAAAGCAACTGCAAAATGATTAAATGTGCATGTAAATTAAAAGAGCTGTAAAATAATAATATAAGGCAAAAGCTATAAAATAAACTGAAATATTGCAAATAAATAATAATACTACTGCGTGAAAAAAAAGCTAGAAATGTTGCATGGTAAAACTTTACAGTAAGGTTCATTAATTAATGACACATTTGTGAACTAAGAATGAACAATACTTCTACAGCATTTATTAATCTTAGCTGATGTTAATTTCAGCATTTATTAATGCATTATTAAAAGGTTTGTGAGAAGTAGTTAATGCACTGCAACTGTATTTTTAATTAACTTTAACAAAGATTAAAAGAGACTGTAATAAATGTAGTGTTCATTGTTCATTTGTGATAATTATTACATTAACTAATGAGTAACAAATTATACCTTATTGTAAAGTGCTACTGAAATGTTTATCAAGAATAACCCTGATACCAATGCAATGCTTAACCAATAGGAAAATTAAAGCTGATATGGATTTAACTAATTAAAAATGTTTAATTCAAGTAATTACAAAAAAAAAAAAAATAGGGTAATGATTTCACATGCATTATTTTAACCTGAGCCAATAAAATAAAAAACATTGAACTGATATGGATTTAACTACTGTATTTACAATAAAAATGTTTTATTAATCTAATTTTTAAAAATAGGGTAAATTTCACACCTATTTTTTTTACTTGAACCAATGAAAAATAAATAATATTTTATATGTCTATTAAAACAATGGAATTTAGTTTTTGTTCAGATTAAATTAGGCTAATTGACTTTCTTCAACAAGAACAATATAATTTGTGGCAGGTTTTATAAAATAGTTTTCATAGATGTAGAAAATAAAAAAATAATAATGATAATAATTGGATGAATTAAAAAAAGTTTCAATGTATTTTGTAAATATTAGCTTCATTTTGGTGCATGTCTTTCTGCTTTGAAACAGCATTTGTGTGCCTTGAATTTATTTATTATTATTATTATTATTATTGTTCATGTTTTAACATGTAATTTCAGAACTGTTAGACGTTATTAAATTGGAGGATATACCTACTCATTTCATAACCGGAGAAAAATCTTCACATGAAAGTAATTGTCCTCAGAAAAGTGCTCCGAGAGCAAGATCGTCCCGTTTTCTCCCCTGTCCTCACTGTGAGAAGAGCTTCACCCGTAAAGGAGATCTGGACAGACACGTGCGGATCCACACGGGAGAGAAGCCGTTCTCCTGCGCTCAGTGCAGGAAGAGCTTCACGCTGGCGGACGGGCTCAGGAAACACCTGCGCTCTCACTCCGGAGTCAGATCCTTTCACTGCCATCAGTGTGGAAAGACGTTCATTTTGCCGTCGCACCTGAAAAGACACATGATCATTCACGCAGATTTCAAGCCGTACTTGTGCTCTCTGTGCGGAAAGGGCTTTTCTCAGCTGGACTGTTTGAAGAAGCATCAGCAGACGCACAGCGGGGCGAGACCTCACGAGTGCTTCGAGTGCGGGAGCGCTTTTAATTCAGCCGACGCTTTGAAACGGCACCGCAGGATTCACACCGGAGAGAAACCGTACTCCTGCTCCGAGTGTGGCAAGGGCTTCACTCAGTCCGGACACCTGAGACAACACGAGAGGGTTCACACGGGACAGAAGCCGTACTACTGCTCGCTTTGTGGAAGGAGTTTTAGCACAGCGAGGAATCTGCCGGCTCATATGAAACAACACAGACCTGACACCTAATGAACCAAAATAATGAACACTGATGCATTATTTATATGTGCTGTATGCATGTAAGAGGCGACTTTTACAGCATGAAAATATATCAGCATATAAATAAGTAAATAAGACAAGTTTGGTTGATTTAGAGAGAGAAAAATATTTAATTTAGCTTTATTTTCACTCATTTTCGGGATCTGATATGATGCTGTATTTTAAATGTATTTATTGCTTTATGTAGGCATGATACTTTATCATCATAACAGGTTCATTTAATGTTATATTGGAAGACAATGATTCTATTTTAAAGGGTTTTTTCTGTGTATAAAGGACAAAAATATTGCCTGTAAAAAAGTTGTTGTGTTGTGATGATATTTGCTGGTTTAAGCCCTGTAATATTAATATTAACTCTTCAGAAAATGTCTCAAAATATCTGTCAATAAACTATTTAAATAAAGTAGATTAAAGTCTATTAAAGATAGAATATATAATCGTGTTTATTATTTATACAATGCATTATTTTCTAAATATTTTGTATACATTTAATTAACGTTTGTCACGTTTTAATATTTTGAATTATTATTCATTTTTACCTATTTTCCATCTTTATTATTATTTTTTTAATTTTAGTACCTTTTTGTGATTTTGACAGTGTTATTAGTTGTTTTTAATATGTGTAAATAAAATTGAGAAACCTCTACAAGAAGCTAGAATAAAATAAGTTTTAACTTTTTTTTATATCTCAGTTAATTTTTATTTTATTCAAGCAATCATTTTTTATTTATTTATTTATCAGTTGTTTCTTTAGGCCTAGCTGTGTTGCTTCTGTACAACGAGACTGAAACAGCCACGTGGTTTTCAGTCGACGGATAGACGTCGAACGTCACAGATCACGTGTTCATGGCTTCACGTCGAACGTAAACATCCAATTCTTTCGAATCTTTTCAAAACGCGTTAGTTTCCCGACAGTCTGCGTCGCTCGGAAGGGAAGCGTGGACACGGAGACGCACAGCAAGGGTTTAATGCGGCTTTTGGAACCTATATGAGAACATTCCTCTCCTTCCAGCATGAAAGAGGAGGATGAGAACATGAGTGATCCAGTACCCTACAGAATTAAACAAGAAGATACCGAGCAACAAATAGGTTAGAGTTTATTATCATTAATGTCTGCTAAGGAACATTACCATTACAAACCTGACTGTAGGTATACATATTTGAAGCTGTCAAATTGTGTAAATAATAGCAATTGTTGTTGTTTTTACAAATAACATAAAGAATGTGTATAATTATTGTATTATTAGTAGTAGTAGTAAATTATAGTTTAACTGCTGAAAGTAATAATAAACAAAGTTGTACATAACATTATTAATATATAATTTGACAGTGTCCATTGTTTTTGTAAATATGCATATATGTTGTTATTATTATATGTAATGTATAATCTGACAACTAATATTATTAAAGTAAAATAAGAATTGTACATAACATTATTATTATTATATAATTTGAGTACCATGTAAATATACTAAATATATAACATAATATTAATCTTTTAAAGGCCTTCCTGTCATTAAATGTTATTATTTAATAAATTTAATAGTAGTATTATTATAGAATTATTATAGTTTCCTGGTGTTTTTGTACATTATAAAAGTATACAATATTAAAATAAAACCTAAAAATAAATATTTGAATGGCCTTCCTACCTTTAATTTGACTTTAAATTGATCTGTCTTTATTTGATTGCTTACATTTCACAACTCTTCTTTTTAATTTCTGAAATAAAATTTTCTGTTTTCATCTTAGACCTGATGGGAACGAATGAAGTCGAGGAGAAACACCTTCAGCATCACTTTACAACCGGAGACAAAACAGGAGGCAAGAATTATTTCATCTGCCCTCAGTGCGGAAAGAGCTTCCCGCATAAAGGAGATCTTAATAAGCACTTACGGATCCACACCGGAGAGAGACCGTTCATGTGCATCCAGTGTGGAAAGAGCTTTACGCAGAAAGCCAACCTTAACAGACACCTGCGCGTTCACTCTGGAGAAAGACCCTTCACGTGCCCTCAGTGCGGACGGAGCTTCACCTCCTCCAGCATCCTCAAACACCATCTGCGCTCGCACTCCGGGGTGAAGTCATTCAGCTGCGGCCAGTGCGATAAAATCTTCATTTTAGCCAAGATGTTGAAAAGACATCTGAAGATGCACGCAAACCAGAAGCCGCACCTGTGCTCTTTCTGCGGGAAGAGTTTTTCGCAATTGGACTATTTCCACGAGCACCAGAAAATGCATGTCGGCGGGAGACCTCATAAGTGCTCAGAGTGCGGAAATGCTTTTAATACGGCCGATTCCTTGAGACGACACCAAAGGATTCATACCGGAGAGAAACCGTACATTTGCTCGCAGTGTGGGAAGGGTTTCATTCAGTCGGGACATTTGAGAGCGCACGAGAGATTGCATATGGGAGAGAAGCCGTATCAGTGCTGTTCATTCGAGAGGAGCGTCACACATTCAAGTACACTGTTGACTCGTGTTAGAAAACGTTGCCCGAAGTCGTCACTGTGAGCAAAAGTTGATGCTCACATCTGTGGTTTTAAAGGAACAGTTCACCCAAAATTGGCTGAAAGTACAGTATACTCCCTCTCAGGGCATTCAAGATTAGGATGGGTTTATCAGATTTGGAGAAATGTCTCAATAGATGCTCTGCAGTGAATGGGTGCCGTCAGAATGAGAGCTGATAAAAACATCACAACAATCCACACCACTCCAGTCCATCAGTTAATGTCTTATGAAAAGCAAAGCTGTGTGTTTGTAAGATCTGGGGGAGAAAAAAAGTGTCCAAATTATGTTCTAAGCAATGCATATTAATCAAAAATGAAGTTTTGATATATTTACAGTAGAATATTTACTAAATATCTTCATGGATCTTTACTTAAACATCCTAATGATTTTTTGCATGTATCATTTTGACCCATACAATGTATTGTTGGCTATTGCTACAGATATACTGATGACTGCATTAACAGGACTGGTGTGGATTATTGTGATGTTTTGATCATTTTGACGGCACCCATTCACTGCAGAGCATCCACTGCTGAAGCACTGATTGTGGATGCTATGTGATGGGTTTGTGGTGAAGCTTTGCTTTCCAGTTGCCAATCAAAAGCAACATTTGGCTGTTAAATCTCCATCTTTAACACATAGTCTAGTTGCATAAAGCTGATGCACTGAGATTAAAACGGTCTTCTTGTGCACTAAAATACATATTTTTGTGTAGACTTTTATATTTACAATGGATACGAATTAAATGCTTTTTGGTGTAAAACAAAGTACATTTACTTTCATGCATTTGGCAAATGCTCTTTCCATGAACCATGTAGGCTATAAATAATGTTTTTGTGAATGCTATTAAACACCAGATGTCTTTGAACAAATGTTCCTTCAGTATTATTGGAAGAATGCTTTTTAATGAGTTTCCTGGAACCTTGTGAGAACATTCTGACAACCCTCCATCAGCTGGACGCATGGCAAGCATTTAATGTTTTTGATGTTTTATTTTAAAATATCAATGTTTTTAATGTTTTCATCATCTCAAATATGGACCCTTCAAAAGTATAAACAGAAATCTGAACTGGATGTGAAACTGGACTTTATCTGTGAAAGTGCACTGACAAAATGCATGTTTCAAATCTTCCCAATGAACATGTTATACAAATAAATACAAACTATTACACTATGCCTTTTAAGTACAAATATTTAGACAATGAAGTCAGCTATATATATATGTACATATATAATATGTCATGTGCAAAACAACCTCCCTCACACATTTCCTCTTTTTTGCATCATAATTCATGACAGACACCCAAATCAAATCACCATTATTAACTAACATTTAGATATTTCAAATATCCCTTTGCAATAACAATATTAATGTTGTGCAAATAGTACATACATAACCATACATTCAATAACTGTAACTGTAGTTTAATTTAGACTCTGCTTAAAATGCAGGATTTTAATGCACATAATGTTATAATGGAGAATAAAAGGACATCCCTTCCATCAAATAGCACGCAGACGGAGTTCTCTTCCGCTCCAGGACAGTAGATGGCGGAATGTTCGCAATCCGTCTGCGTTCCCGCAATAGAAGAAAGAAATGGTTCCTTAAAACACAGGAGAGCTTTGTGGAAGTGTTCAGCTGGAGGTTAATGTGAGTTGATTTATGTTTTACAACCCAAGAGTGTTAGGATACTTATATGTGATGCGCGCGGTTAGTATTTACAGCAGAACCGCTGCAGTCTGTTGTTATGAATATATACAGGAATCGGTAAATTAACTATTTTTTTTTTATTTTTATAATTTGAGTATGCATCCTAAACAATATTACATTGATTATATTATATAAGAAAACTATATTGAATTTGTTAAATTATTTTATATTTGTATATTGTCAGTTTTTATTACAAAACATTAAATAAACATTAAATAAAAAAATAAAAGGTCATCATATTTATTTTTACAATTCGGTCTTTTTTCCCTTCTTAACTTTATAATAACGTTTTTATCTCGCATTTCTGTGGGGAAAACATTTAACTGTGGATAAAAAGTTACAATTAGGCTTGTTTTATTTTTAATTCAGTGGCAGAAAATAAACCGAATTGAAGATTTCAGAATATAAAGTCAGGATTAAGAAATGTAAACATGCAATTACAAGTTTATAAAATACAAACTCACAATTATGAGAAATAAGCCTAGCAGTTACAAGAAAATAAGTCAGAATACTAAGATAAAATGACACAATTAACTTTTTAAGTAATTTACTCCTTGGCAGAAACAAGTTTATCAAGAGTTTGAGTTGAAGAATGCATTGGTATTGTAATGATGTTTGACTTGATCTGGGTGTTTAATCCTTTTAGAAAGCGGCGTGCATTGTTCTTGCTCTGAATGTTTTTTAAAAGCATTGTGTTTAAGAGACCGAAATGCAGTGGGGGTTAAAATTTACTGAATCTTCTTGCAGATAAATAAGGTTTCCAAAAAGCAAAAGGAATTTACTAAATTGTGACATTTTTAACTTAAGAATAAAGAGAGCCTAAGCGATCCAAAAGATTAGCAAACAAATCGGTTGGTGTCTATGCATTTAAGATCAATTTCTAACAATTCGTCCATTTTGATTTGAATTATGACGCCGTCCAATGTGTATATTTTAGAAGTCATGGAGCTGAACGAAGTGCACGAGAAACTCGAGAAGAAACCAAGACAAGAATCTTTTAATGCCTCACCAAAAAGACCTCAAAGGAATCCCAAAACGACTCGCACCTGCCCTCATTGTGGAAAGAGTTTCATACGTAACGACCACCTGAAAATGCACCTGCTGATTCACACCGGAGAGAAGCCCTTCGCGTGCCTTCAGTGCGGACGAAGCTTCAGATGTAAAGGAGACCTGATGAAACACACCAGGATCCACACCGGAGAGCGTCCGTATGCGTGTCTTCAGTGCGGAAAGAGCTTCCAGAGCACATACGTCCTCAAAATCCATCAGCTCCTTCACTCTGGAGTGAGATCTTTTAGCTGTGACCAGTGCGAGAAATCCTTCATCCTGCCCACGCACCTACAGAGACACATGAAAATCCATAAAGACAGGAAGCCTGGCTTGTGTCCGCTCTGCGGAAAGAGGTTCTTGCATTTAAAGGAGCACCAGAAGATGCACGCCGCTGTGAGAGATCATCTGTGCTTCGAGTGCGGGAAGAGCTTCACCTCGGCCAAATCGCTCAAACAGCATCAAAGGATTCACACCGGAGAGAAACCTTACAAGTGCACGCGCTGCGAAAAGAGATTCACGCAGTCGGGAACCCTGAAAGAACACGAGAGGGTTCACACTGGAGAAAAGCCGTATCAGTGCCCTTCGTGCGGGAGGAACTTCAGCAGATCCAGTAATCTACAGACTCACATGAGAAAGCGTTGCCAGAGTTCGTCTACACATCATAAACAATTAGATATTCAGATTAAATCAAAGATGGAATAGCATACAAGTAAAAAAATGCATTTTTATGGAGATGTTTAGATGCTTTTGAAAGTAAAAATAGTATGTGTGTGTGAATACTGTGTGTGTGATATTTTATTTCGGTCTGTAACCTTTCTGGCACGCAATATGTTAAAATAATACCTTTTTAGTATTATATATGCATTAAATGAGTTTTAATATTGTATTTAAATGTGTATTTTAGCAAAACGTTCCTTAAAACTAAAGGAGAAGATGATTTTTTTTAATAACTGATGACTTCTCCGACAGCATTTTTACAGATTATAAAAACAGAAATAATGTGCCATCATATCTGTCTGCATCATTAAAGATCCAGTTAAGAAATGACTCGCCTGTGCCTGTTTCATGTTGAAAAATGTTACGTTAAACAAAAAAGTTTATTTATCAAAGGTACTTTTTAATTTGCATTTTGAAAATATGGTTTGGAAATTTTAATTATGATAATGTGGTGTATAAGGAATTGTGTTATAGTTAACAATAGTTGGGCAGTGCCATAGACGTTCCTCAAGATGGCACTTTTTGCTTTTATTTCACCAGTTTGGGCTGAAGAACCAAATGGCATCTAGCTCCTCCTCTCTGGATGAAACTGAATCTGATGGGTGGGGTTATGTTCAGTGATAGGGTTAATGTCTAGATCCACACAATGAACATCCTTTCTTTCTGAATCTCTCTTGGTTCCTAACTGCTTTAAAACTGCTGTTTATCTGACTGTGAGTATCCTACATTTTTTTTCCTCATATATCGGGAGAAATGTTAATCTCACCGCTTGTGTATACGTGTCAAAATTAAATTGTTTCCGTTTTTGAGCAAAATAAGTTATAATTGAGCTTGTTTGTTTAACTTTTGTAATTGGAGTCGGGAATTCTACATCCAAATTAATTTTCTTAGCCTGACTGCTAGGAGGCAGAGGTCGTAGATACAGGCAAACAGAGGAAAAACAAAGACGTGGTCGTTAAACAGGCAGAATGGTCAGGGCAGGCAGAGAGAATCACAACGGGAAAAACAAAATAGAAATAAACACTCAGTAGCGTTAGCCGGCGCAAATCAAGACTTCGCGTCTGTCCTTTACAAAGTCCACGCTTAAATAGCGTAGATAATGCGCAACACATGTGAGCGATCGGGCCACGGTACGTGCGTTAAAAGAGTCCGGGTGGGAACGTTAAAACTCAGGCGATGGTTCCCGCTGCTGATGTCCGGCGCGGTTTGTGACAATAGTCAAGCCATGAGATAAATGACTTTAGTTTACAAGTTATTAGGGTTTCGACATTGAAAAGAATTAGCCATTGGGAAAAACAAAACATTAAATAACTTTCATACATTATGTTTTAAATAGCTCATATAATTCTTTACAAAGTAGTCCATTCTAGATGGCAGACTAAATTTATATTAAGCCGGTAATCCTTCATGGCGATCAGCAGTGTTGGGGAAAGTTACTTTTAAAAGTAATGCATTACAATATTGTGTTACTCCCTGATAAAAAGTAACTAGTTATGTTACTTTTTATGGAAAATAATGCGTTATGCGTTAATAATGAGTTTTAAATATGGGCAGAGCTTGAGTGTTTGTTTTAAAGTATTTTCTGCTTGTAAGTATGGTTGAACTGGATCATTAAAGGTCAGCAGCAAAGACATTGGTTAATTTAATTATATCAGAATAATTTGTGTAATTTAATTATTGCAGGTTTGCGTCATATTCTGTGTTATTTCATTTCATTTTGATGAATACTAAATCAGTTAAGGCACATTCACATGTAGTCTCTGTATTCACACATCACACACAATGCCTCTGTATTTCTGACTTCTCCAAACATGTCAGGAGACTTGTCAGTCAATAAATAAGGAGACAAAGTAACAAACAAAGTTACAAAAAAGTAACTCAGTTATATAACTCTAAAATTACTTTAATAGTTACTTGGAAAAAGTAATATTATTATGTCACTCACGTTACTTGTAATGCATTACCCCCAACACTGGTGATCTGTATATCTTCAGCTGGAATTTTTATGTCTTAACAATTCAATTTTTTTTTTTTTTTTTTATAATGCAGAGCTCAGAGACTCACATACACTGTGTCTGAGTTTTCTGGTTACAGAATCCCAAATGAGCAATGCCACTTACTCTCAAAGTCCTGGGGCTTTGGTGTCAGAGCATAGACTTTATTATCAGAGACCATGAGCCGCTCTGCAGAGCAATCTATAGAACGGTCACATGAAGTCAACTACAAAAGGGTTGATTGGCCCAATTTGAAGTGTAAAAGTAAGACTAATTACCTCCTAGCTGCCTGCTAACTGGTCAAACTAGCACTTAAGCCACAGATGTTCGTGCAGCTGCTGCCGGTGGTGGAGAAGTGTGAGGGGAGGGGAAGATTTTATACCAGTTTCTTTTTGTCTATCTATTTGTCTATGAAGGCTAAGTTTATGCAGTCTAATACGTGTATGTTTACAAAATTGGCCCCTGGATAATTGAAAGCAATTGATGAGCATCTGCTAAATGAGCTCCATTGACACGTTCAATGAAGCAACTCCCACAGCCGTTCATGAGAGTTTAAATGCTGGTATTCCCATCTTCACACAGCTGAAGAAGAAGCAAGC
>JAUMHP010000078.1:897094-908275 GCA_032361065.1 Enteromius trimaculatus | reverse complement strand
AAAACATGTACTACCAAAAAGTTCTTTCCATCGATCAATTTCTTACTTTCACAATCAATATATTTCACGAGGTTAACCTATACCCTCCGTGTGGTCAGTCCGCACAAGACAATACAAGACAAGCGTTCAATCTACGTCAGAGCGTCAAGAGCGTCCAAACATCTGTTTTTTTTTTTCAGTAAAATATTTTTCAGTACCGACTTGGTACCGAAATACCGGGTCTTTTGACAACACTACTGTAAAGATGTATGTAGTGTATAAATACATCATTTTTCCAGTTATCAATCATTTTAAGTTTTATGTTTTTTTAATTCTTAGTGCTATTATAGTTATTTTAGCGAGTGATTGCATGTAAATATTATAATATTTTAGTAGGTTTTTATTTTAATATTTTTTTATATGTTTGTGTTGTTGGCAATGTGAATGTCCACCTTGTGGAATAAATAAAGTTAATAGCAAATTTTGGTTTGGTTTGGTAAATATAAAGTATAATTCATATTGTAGACCATTGAATTGTTTTATAATAATTTGATTATTTGTTCGTAGACTGGAAGTTTTTCTGAATCTCTGAATTTTAAAACATAACATCACTTTCTAAGCATTTCACTTATGATCACACCCACATAAACACTCAATCCCTACACACACACACACACACACACACACGCGCGAGCGCTGCTCCACACCCTCCCTCACATCTGTGTAGTGTTACGGCTGAGATAATTCACACACTTCTCTGTAAAGTAGGTCAATGAGGAAGTTCCTCTTGAGTTGGTGATAAGAAGCAAATTCATACATTTGAACCCCTGGGCACCTCACATAAACATTCAGCACGTTTACAAGACACAGAAGGTCTACCTGACCCTTTGAGAGACTTTCGATTTTTTTTTTTCATTTTGTCTTTTAGTATCAGAACTGTTATAGCTTTATTATTTCTTTATTTCTTTATTTATTTAAAGTGGTTTTAGTACATAAATTTAAACTAAATGAAAATAAGAAATGCATTGACTAAAAATAATTAAAATAAATAATTGTTGTATGTTCAATTATCTAAATGGTTTTATGGTATCTTTTCATGGTTTTAGTTCTTTTTAACCTTGTCCCCAATTATTTTTTTTCTTATAGAATTTTCACTTAATGATTAATTGGGATTTAGTTAGAATTATGCAAGTTTTGGTGAGTTTTTTTTGTTTACTTGTTTTATAAATATTGTCTCATCCATACAACTGCATGTTCAGTTTGACTGTAAAACTGTAGTTGCAGACCTCACTTTGTTTTTAATATCCAGAGAAACTCTTAAGATGTGAATCAGACAGGCGCCAAATCATAAGTGATCTAACCTCCCGACATTACGGCAATTAAGAGATTTTCCTCTGAGATGGTATAATCTCAAACTTTTCTTTCTTTCTCTCTCCATATGAAAGACACACACACTTCCTCCAGCTCTGCAGGTGTTCCAGTCTTATATGCGTTCATAAGCCGATCACTGAGTTCGTTTGGCTGCTTTCAGTCACGACAGACTCTCTCTGATTGCCTGCTGTCCAGTTCAACGGTTGCCAGCGAGTGCTGGAAAGGGTTTTGGCTAGGACTGGTGGGTTTTGGCCTTTATCTGAGCCTGCTGGTGGGCTGAAATGGATTTGACTGCCGTTCAGAAACTGTTAAGAAGCCATTATTGATGCAGGAAATTCATGCAGCGAGATCTGGCTCATTTACAAAGGCTTTACAGTACTTTTGAATCAACAGCTAGCTCAGTTTCGCATTCTCTCCATGGAATTTTAAGGAAAATACACATTTTTTTAAAACGTTTAGCTTATTGTAAATTATATTGTTAGGCATTTGCATTTTTGGTAATGAAACCTTCTAGATGTTTTTCTCAGGCGAGACGGTCATATGGCAATCTTAAAATGTAGTTATAGAGGGAAAAGGAAAGCGATAGTGACCGTAGAAGCTGAGACTGTAAATAGTCTGCAATGATAAAGCCGTAGATGTTGATGAAGCGAATCTCCCCGTTGAGCTGCATGTAAGAGTTCAGGAGTGAGTGGGCAGAAAAGAGGACACAAGTGACCGTATACCGTTACATAATCCTACAGGTTTCCATGGAAATGTGTTTTGTTTCCATAGTGACTACAGTCATGCCTACACATCTCTGTGCTCTTAAAACAAACACAGAGCTTAATATAACGCTACATAAATCTGGGAGCTGTAAACATAATTTCTGTCACGATAATCGCTTTACAAAATGCTTTGACAGTCTTGCTTTCCTAGGGTTAAGGTTTATTTAGGAATGCACCAAAAGTTTGTCTTCTGAATTTCATTTTCCTGAAAATGCCAGTTTTTGGCATGGCATCTTCAGACAAAATAAGATGTTGCTTTAGCTGATCTGTTTGCTATCAACAAAAACAACGGCAACAAAGTAAACTTTGAACAAGTTGTGGAAGTTGCAAATGCAAATTTGTCACGGTGCATGCACAAAATGTTAATGTACTACATGTAAAAAAAATAATAATAATAATAATAAAAAAATATATATAGGTATGTGTTTGATATATTAAATATAAAAAAATAATAATTTTAAGAGTGAATGGCGTTGTATGAAATGTAATGTTACAGTTTTTAGAGAAAAATATTGCAATAGTAACATTTCTTTTAATATTTTAATTTATTATTACTATTGTGAATTATTATTGCATGTTTTCTTATGAAGGCAGTTATTTTAATAGTCATTATTATTTGAGACGGTGCATGCCTAAATTGTTGTAAAATGTAGTGTTAAAGCATAATTAACTTAAAACACAATCTAACATTTATAAAGGTTGTTATTTTTTCCAAAATAAATAATTAAAATATGGTGAAAAAAAATGATTTAAATATGGTGTTACCTTAGGATTATGTAATTCAGTTTTGAGGCAGTCATATGTGTGTTTTTTTATGGTGGATAAAACTTGCCTAGGGTTGTAGTGCTGCAAAAAACTTGATCTAAAGAGAGTGTTGTGTGTCCTGTAATACATTTAATTATTGCATTAGTGGTTTTACTTGTGCTTCACTGTTTTTATTTTCCTATCTGATGGTCTGATTATGTGTATGAGGAATTTCCTTGCATATGATCATTATTGTGACTCATTGTCATTGTACATTTAGGGATAAAAGCTTTGTTCGCTCCTAAAGGGTCACTGCATTTGTCTGAAACGAATGCTAAAATCAATCAAAAACACAACGGAAAACCCAATAGTGTTCCAGCTGGCAGGAAAAACTGGACCAAAGTGGTTGGATTTTTAGTGGAAAGTTTGGTGTTGATAGTCACAGCGTCAGAAGATAATCAGATTATTTTGGTTCAAACAGAGACAGGAGGGGTTTCCAATCATTGTCTGTTTTCTGAGAGGGGTATCATTGTATTTCCTGTCTCAACAGGAAGTGACAGGAAGAATGCAGACAGATTTTTGTTCTTGTCTTTATTCGCTGGGGACTTTCATTTGTGCTTAAATCCCAGTGTTTATTAAGAACGATGCATGAAGAGGCTTCTGTGCCTGAACTCGTCCGAGGCCTTTATATGATCGCAGTGGAAACCGAATCATCTTTCAGTGTCTCAGTTACCAAGGAGATGAAGACAGAAGGGCAGCACTGCTGCGCTGTAATTCACGTCCTGAAAGAGAGTGGGAGGAAACTCTGGAAATCACGAGAGAGGGCTGCTGTGGTGTCTTAAGCACTATTCACACATGATCAGTTTGCATCTACTGTGAGTTTGGGTCACTTTATAACGTGCAAAAAAATATATATATTTCACAGTTGTGCTGTAATATTACTACTATTTTAGATGTAGAATAAAAATAACAGTACTACATTAATAATAGTAATTAATGTATAATAATAATAATGCATATTATTTTTTTAGCTTGTTATATTATTTGTAATATTTTCTTTCTCTGTGCAGCACTTTGACAAACCCTTGTCATTTCTAAAAAGTCCTCTATAAATAAACTTATGACATTATTCAGCCCTATCCTGAAGTTCATATTAAAAATCAATTATAAGAAAAATCCCCTTTTTGCTCCAAATCTTGCATTCCAAGACCTGCTCACACCCTTTCTTCATTCTGTCCGCTTTTAAAGTAGTTCTTAATAAATGTAAAAATGTCCAATACATTGAACTATTAAAGTCTATAATCATTGCTTTCAGTTGTCTCTGTCAGAATGCATGTTTTCGGTCTTACATGTCTTCTTAATATTGATTGTGTACTGATTAATCCTGCTTATTTAGAGGCTCTGAGCTGAAGTGATTTGTTTCTAGAGGAAGAATGACTCTCCTCGCTCTGGTGTTGAAGTCATGGTGTGTTTGTAGATTGAGAGCAGAGCAGCTGTCCGGCGCTCCAGGGTTTCATTACTCAATGCTGCAGTTATTTCCTGTTCGGGGCTGAAATGAGCAGCCTGTGTGTGTGGATTTCATGCTGTAATAATACTGTGTTGCGTTGGGTTGATTGTGTTGTAGGTTGTGCTTTGGTTTGAGGTAGATTGTAAATGTTCTGTAGCAGCGGGTCCATGTTTATGTGGCTTTGAAACATCATCTTACATTCAGCAACAAACCACTTAGATGCACAAATGACATTAGACGATCGATAATGCTGAGTCAGACCGGCTGACTCCCTTCCTGCTCTCTCTCTGCCCTGTAGTGTCATTGATCCTGCTGCTAATACAGAGCATATGCACAGCATCACTAAAGGCATGTTTACTACAAGAACAACTATCATCATGAGCTGCAGTTTGTTTTCTGACACTTTAAAGGGTTAGTTCACACAAAAATTAACATTTTGTCATTAATAATTACTCACCCTCATGTTGTTTTAAACCTGTAAGACCTTTGTTCATCTTAAGAACACAAATTAAGATATTTTTGATGACATCAGAGAGCAATCAGACCCTCCATAGACCGCAATAGAGTTTATTATTGTTTAACATTTTAATGTAATAACTACAGAGAACATCTCCCGGTGGTCTAGAAGTGCTAGAAAAATTGTTAGAAATAAAATATTACAATTGCAATATTTCACTTTTGTATTTAATAATAAAAAAAAAAACTTTACATAATAATTAATATTATTTAAATATTATTATTATTTAATAATGATTAAAACAGTTTGTTTTAATTATTTGAAAACTATTAAAATAAGAATTGTATTTCTAAATAAAATGTTTTAATAGTCATTTACCAAATTTATGTCCAAACTGTGCTGTTCTACAAATAAATTTAAATCTGGCTCTCTTGAAAATCTGAAAACGGTAAGAATAATTCGACTTATTTTACCTTCAGAATTATCAGAGAAAAAAGTATTTGAAAGTATTTGTAAGTATTTTTTTTTATTACATGCTGGAAACAAAAGAAAACCAAAATTGCAAGAAATTAACTTCAGAAACCTCATCAGACCAAATTCAGATAAAATCAGAGTAATGTTTTGCAATTCTTTCGTAATTCTCTCCTAATTATTTATAGTGCATTTATTGTTTGTGATGTTTAACAGCATCACGGATGCATTACACAGAGCTTAACTAGTTTCCTTGCTCTAATCACTGCATCTGTTTGGCTGGAAATGATGGGCCAGTTCCTATGGCAACACCAGTATCTGTCACAATATCCTCTGTTCTCTTGACTCTGCTTAATGGGGGGAAAAAGTACCTTATGTCCAGAGCACTCAACAGTACACGGGTCGTTATAGTCACTCACACACTCCACTGTGCAGCATTCTGTCTCTCATGACCTTTTAAACCGTTTTAAAACGGCTCTCGGTGGGTGAATCTCATGTCTGGATTATATTTCAAATGGGGGAAAAACATACATTTCACTCAAAGTAAAACTTTAGCGTATTCTGTCGATCACTAGTGTGTATTTTTAGGCATGTGAACATTTTGGCCGATACCGATATTTCTTAAAGTGCCCCTGTTTTGGGTTTTGAAAATGACTTTTCATGCAGTGTGCTCTATGTGAATGAAAACATGCTGCAGAGTTTTTAATACCGATATGGTGGCCGATATATCATGCATCCCTGATGTATTTTAGTGTGTAGTTGAAGTAGACAAAGTCCCCCTGACCTTTGACCTGTGTGCAGGTGTGTGATGAACGGAGACTCAGGTGCAGGGGTGGTGACGGCCCCCCCGCCCGCCAACCCCCCTCATAAGGAGCGTTATTTCGACCGCGTGGATGAGAGCAGCCCGGAGTACCAGAGAGAGAGGAACATGGCGCCGGATCTTCGGCAGGACTTCAACATGATGGAGCAGCGCAAGAGAGTCTCCATGATCCTGCAAAGTCCAGTGAGAGCGCAACACACACACACACACACACACAAATTGAATAAATATTCTGGTGACACATGAGCTTGCAAACTGCTGGTCAAAAGTTTGGAACATTTTTACAATATATTTTTTTAAAGGGGTCTTATTTATGATGAAAAGATATTCTATTTTAAAGTGGAATAAGATTGATGTTTTCTGTGTGAATATATTTGAATATGTAATTTATTCCTGTGATCAAATCTGTATTTTCTAACTTTTAACTTTATTCACTTTTTTTCTGATGTGCACTGATGCATCTATTCGCATTAATACCAAAAACATAAAGTAAAAATATTTCATGATGACTAAACTTTGTGTATTATTTTGTCATTGAAAGACGTGTGTTTTGTAATAATGCACGTCTTCTGACTGTCTGAGTCTCTGGAGTGTAAATCTGTTTGTTGATGACAGTTCATTCAGCTCTCGGTAATCCTCCTCGTGACTGACGTCTCAATATGTCCAGTGATCATATGTCTGTCTGCATGTGTGTGTAAGTACAGAAGGGATCCTGTTTATGCAGGCAGACATTCACAGAAAGAATAAAGACTTCTTTATCTGGGAAGGAATTGAAAGAGACGTGGAAAGGCAGCTGATATTTACCCCTAATTTACTCAGTGCTCCAAGGAATGAGAGAAACCAGCACTTCTCATATTTATTTTAGTCCAAATACCATCTTTAAGTACCACCTTCAGAGTTCTAATCAAATGTTTAGCATTGAGCAAATTTCTTTGAGTGCAAGTTTAAGTATATTGTAAAACTTCTTTTTTTTTAGTTTCCTGGTACCACAGTTTGAGATGCAAAATATTGTATTTAAAGTGTTTTTTTTATGTCGTATGAGCCTCATATTGAGTCGCTGGCATGTGTCCAGCCTGAAGAAAGTGTTTCATGTTCATGTTAACATACGCTCATAAATTATTAACAGTGCTTGACGCTGTGTGATTATCTCATTCTCTTTCTCCAGTGAGGGGTTTGTTGTGTGTTCAGCATGTTGCTGTAACATTAGTTGCGCTTCAGTATTGACTTTAAGAGCTGTTAAATGGTAGAGAGCTGTATTTGTCCAGAATAGTGGGCTTTACAGTCATAATCAAAAGTAATTAGTAACGCTAATGCAATAGTAAGAATTTAAGGAACAAAACCACAAACAAGCTTATTAAATTTCACACAGTGTATGCCACAGACTGATGTTTTCACACCTAGAATTTATTTGGTAACCACTTACGCAACTGTATAGTTCTGGATGTAATTGTGTTTTCTGTTTCAGGCGTTCTGTGATGAGCTGGAGTCTCTGATCCAGGATCAGATGAAGAAAGGGAAAACCCCCACCAGTTTGCTTGCATTGCAGCAGATCGCTGACTTTATGACCACCAGCGTCCCCACCATGTACCCCGCCGGCCCCCAGGGAGGAATGGCAGCCCTCAACATGAGTGAGTGTGGGACTGTCTCTCAAGCAGTGCTATTTTACATGTACTTTTATGTAGTTTGCCAAGTAGAAATGGCAAACCAGTCTTAATAGAAATATAAAAACGTCACTAAGAGACGTGTGTGTGTGTGTGTTTAGGTTTGGGGATGGTGACTCCAGTGAATGATCTGAGGGGTTCAGATTCCATCGCTTATGAGAAAGGAGAGAAGCTCTTGCGTTGTAAACTTGCTGCGTTTTACCGCCTGGCTGATCTTTTCGGCTGGTCTCAGCTCATCTACAACCACCTGACGGTGAGTTAGCGCAACTCCGCAGGACATGATAAATGTGTGAATTTCAATCAAACCTGTTTTCCTCTCTCCTCAGGTCCGGCTGAACTCCGAACAGGAGCGTTTTCTGATTGTCCCTTTCGGACTTCTGTACAGTGAAGTCACTGCCTCTAGTTTGGTAACCTTGCCTTTGTTTTTCTCGGCCATATGAGAACATGACTGACGTCACACTATAAGCTCTAACAGATATTATCATGTAATATATTGCTTCTTGGAGGTAATTCTTTGCATTTAGCAGTATTATTTGTGTCCTCAGGTGAAGATTAACCTGCAGGGGGAGATCGTGGACAGAGGCAGCACTAATCTGGGTGTAAATCAGGCTGGATTCACCCTTCACTCCGCCATCTATGCTGCCCGACCGGACATCAAGTGTATAGTGCACATTCACACGCCCGCTGGCGCCGCGGTACGAGCTGGAAAATCTTCTCACATCAAACCTTTTCACTTAAATTTACCTACAGTAAAATTAGTGCATAAGTAGTGCATTTTAAGTTCATTAAAATGAGAAAAGAGTTATATTTTGAGGTGCATTTCATGTTTTGTTTTAGTTTAATACACTTCAATAAATGAATAAAAATACTTGAAATGAGAGCATTAATAAAAAGTGCATTCTTAATTCAAGTTCGTTAAAATGTAATGAGACATGAAATACAACTAAAAATATAATAGGGGGCATTAAATGATGATAAATGCAATGAAATTAAATGAAAACAATATAATGAGAAATTTCAGAATTGATTCATTAAAGTTTGTTAAAATGCTCCTCAAAATATTTCGGAAGACAAATTTTAAAGTATGAAATAGTCAAATCAAATAAGATAGCAATAAAATAGTAGCAGAAATAAATACTTATTACATTAAAACATGATAATTTGACTTCAGGGTAAGTTTATTTTAGTTTTTACTGTTTTATTCATGTTTGGCATTTTAATTTGCCCTCCAGGTGTCTGCAATGAAGTGTGGTCTGCTGCCCATTTCACCCGAGGCTCTGTCGCTGGGCGAGGTGGCGTACCACGATTACCACGGTATCCTGGTGGACGAGGAGGAGAACGTCCTCATACAGAAGAACCTGGGTCCCAAGAGCAAGGTACCATAAGTTGAATTGGAATATGTGAATAAATGTTTGTTTTTTTAAGGCTTCGTTGACTCTGAAATGTATTTCATTGGATTGGCCTTGATATTAATCAGCAGTTTTATTCTGAAATTGTATGAAATGATTGTTTGTGTGTTTAGGTGTTGATTTTGAGGAATCACGGTTTGGTGTCTGTTGGAGAAACAGTCGAAGAGGCATTTTACTACATTCACAACCTGGTCACAGCCTGTGAGATTCAGGTAACCGTACTTTGAAGTATTTTGAGAATGGCTCATATGGCCTTACAAAGTGAAAATATGGAGGAAAAATCAACCCCGTTTTAATCAGAGAATATATAATTTGGTGCAGCAGCTGATACTTATATGGCCAAAAAATTAAGATATAATTCTGATGCTTGTAACGTAAATCAATGAGATGTTATAACAGTATAGCAGATACTATCATAAAATTATATAAATATCAGTGGCCACTCAACATCAGTCATATGTCTTGTAAGATGAGATTTAAAACATCCAAACATAGTGCAATGCAGTCCAATGATGATTGAGAGATGAACAAATTCACGCTCCTCAAAAGATTTATGATGTTTTGGAGGCTCTGCTGAGGAACAGTTGAAGTAAAGCTTCTGGAAACTAACGGTACTGATGATTAGATTTGAGACTAAATGACTGAGAACCAAGCTGCTCCAATCTAGTCGTGTTTATCTAGAAATATGACTGCAGTTATTCTGACAGTTACTCTTATTACTTGAAAAATCAGTCAAGATATGACAGGCTTTTGTACGGTTATGCAAAAAAAATCTCAAAATAACTATCAATCAGTCGACAGAAGGCATAGATTGGATTGTCTGTGATGCAGGTTTTGATTATGTGGATTATTAACAGTTTGCCCTCCGGTCTAAATTTCAGGTTCGCACCCTCGCCAGTGCAGGTGGTCCTGATAACTTGGTTATGTTGGACCCAAGCAAGTATAAATCCCGCCCACGCCACCTCGAGCCGGTTGGAGACGGGTCGAGCTCGCACCCGAAGTGGCAGATCGGGGAGCAAGAGTTTGAAGCGTTGATGAGGATGCTGGATAATCTGGTAGGCTAGAGATCAGACTCTTCTTTATTGCATATTTTTTGGCCTAGCATATGACTGGATGTCTCTCTTTCACAGGGCTATAGGACTGGTTATCCGTACCGTTGCCCGGCGCTGCGCGATAAAGCTAAAAAGTACAGTGACGTTGAGATTCCCCCGTCAGCCACGGGCTACTCGTACGCAGAGGACAGTGACTCGGGTGCACGCTCCCCGTTAAAGCACAGCTTTCAGCGGCAGCAGCGGGACAAGACCCGCTGGCTAGCCGCCGGGCGGCCCGACGAATCGGCAGAAGAGGGGCAGGACGGCAGCGGTAGCCCCAAAGCGAAGACTAAGGTGTGGACGAACATAACACACGATCACGTCAAACCCTTGCTGCAGTCTCTCTCGTCCGGTGTCTGCGTGCCAAGCTGTATTACCAACTGCTTGGTCTGTGCCAACCTTATTGTTCATAGTTTAGAAACGTACTGCTACAGAGCTAGAGAGGGCAGCTGGATAGCACCCCGACACCAGGGTAAAAAAACCCACATACTCACCCAAGTGGTTTTGGGTGTGTTTGCCGTTTTATAACAGTAGAGGCATTTCCTCTTGCAAATATGCTTTTTTTCTTTCTTTCTTTCTCAGGCTTCTTAAGGCAAAACACCTCAGGTTAATAAAATTAACCTGTTATTATAGTTGGCTAAAACTTAAAACATAAAGTGCTTGAAATAAATTTAACTCTAACAATAAAATCTGAAAAGCCTTGTCAGTTGCAAAGGCGACATATCTCATTTTCATAACTAAAAATAAAACTTAATTTGTATTAAAAGTAATAAAAATATAGGCATATAATAAAAATAAAAATGCAAAGGCAAAAATTTAACTTAAATTAAAAATATAATAATTAAAACTAAGTCAATGTATTAATAATAAAAAGTGTAATAGTATCTGTTAAAATAAAAGCTGATAT
>JAUMHP010000078.1:858981-896994 GCA_032361065.1 Enteromius trimaculatus | reverse complement strand
TTTTTTTTTTTTTTAGTAAAATGTGATTTTGGATTTCTCTTTTCTACTCCATAACAAGAAAATACTCTCAACAGTTGCAAAAACATGGTAACTAATATATATATATATATTAGTTACCATGTTTTAGGAATAAAATGCTACATAAATCAGTGTATAAATCAGAAAAAAAACTTAAATATGCACTGAAACTGAAACTTAGAGACACAATTACATAAGGTTTAATAAAATAAACAATTAAAAGTGTTTTTTTCCCCATTAGTCTGAAAGTTCAATGCTGACCAGTGCATGATTTTAAAAAAAAAAAAGATTTTAAATTGATTTTATTTGTCTGTAGTGTATTGCCTTAAGATTCACTCTGGCTTTAATTGCTTGATCGCTGATTTAAACAACCTGTCTTTTCCGATCTGAAGGAAGATCTAAACTGGTCTGTATGTCAATCACAGTGGCAAGCTCCTCCCCCTCTCTCCTGATTGGTCAAAGGGGTGTCAGGGCTCTTTCCAGCTGCTCAGTGCATGCTGTGTTGCATGATTGATCAGATGCATTGTGGATCTTCTCCTGGAGGACCGGGAGGGTGTGGCATGTGCGCAAAGTGGGTGTGGCTAATCCTTACTGCTGCTGTGGGTTTTCCTCCCGTTTCTGTTGTTGTTGATTTCAGTTATTGCTTTATTTCTCACCTTTTGTGCACACTCGTGTTTTAATGGAGACTTTACTCCATTTGAACAATTTCTTCAGAGCTTTTTTTAAAGCAAGTAACTGTTACAGGAAGCCTAGAAAGAATTTGTGTGGCTAACGCACTTACTGTGTACTTAGACGCAGCGTTTAAGACAGCTGAGATGCTGCTTCGCTTCAGAAGAGAGTGCTCTCCGTGTCTTATTTCAGAAGAATTGGAAAGCATTAGAGAGATTCCCACAGAAAATGGTCTTATTTCATCCAAAACTTATGTTACAGAAAAAATTTTATTTGTATTTTGCATAGAGATAATTAAATCTAATATAAGGACGACTATGATCCGTCAGTTATTTGCCTTATGACATTATTTATATAAGTTAAGCCCCAATTTGTTGTGTTTTTGACAAATACACTGCTTGATTGCCATGAAATTAATGTCATAATGACAAAATACGAATTTTCTTTATGCAAAGTATTTTTTTACAAATAAACTTTTTATGTTTTGGTCGATTGTTATGGTTTCAATTCCTATAGGACTTTTTTTTTTTTTAATTCTTTTTTTGAATCTTTTTTTTTTTTTTGAAGATTTTTAATGACCTAATTTAATTTGAGTTCATTTTTAAATATTTAATTTTTGAAGATAATTTCCACAAACCATTTGTATTTTAATATTACTTGTATATTTTGCTACATTTCAACATGTTCTGCCAGGATAAAAACTGGCATAGCATTAAATTAATCAAATTTTTGGGTGAAATATTAAATATTTTTGACAGTTTTTGCCTTGATGTAGGGCTTCAAAAATAACAAAATACAGTTTGGAGAATATTAGAGAAATAGGGTTTTGCAGGTATATCTTTTGGAAAAAAAAAAAAAAAAGCTTGTCTGCTTATATTGATGGAGTCGTGGCTTGCTGTTTGATGACTCCATGTTCTTTCCTTAAACTGCTTAAAAACATTTGTGTTGGCTTTTATTTTCTCTTTTCTATTTTTATGAGTTTCCTTTTCCTCCTCCTGAATTGGACTTACCTTTTCCCGAACTATTCCTAAGCATGAGTGTATTTTAACTTTTCAAATTTCAAAATCATCCAAAAAAAGAAAAAAACATTGGTTCATGAGTGGTTGTTAACTCTCCGAACGATTGTCTCTAGTTGGGGGAGAGCGTGTTGTGTTGTGGGGCTCTAATCGTGATCAGTGAGTATTTCATGTTTACATGTTCATCCCATGTGCCCCAATTCTCCGGCGCCCATACGGAAACCTTTCCTCATGACTTTTGGTTCCGTGCTGAAAGCATTTATTTCATTTTGGTAAAAGCAAGTAACTCATTGGCTACTCATGCTATTCTTACCCAGGCCAAGCGCTTCAGAAATATTTAGTACTTGCTGTTCATCTTTATTTGAAATTTACAGTCCATTAATTCCATGAATCAGAGCTTTTGAAGTAAACCTCCTAAGCTGAAACTTCATAAAATGAAGTTGGTCTTTTACTTGTATGTTTTAAAAACAAGTTGGATGTAATTCTGTCCTTCCTTACAGAGTGTGTGTGTGTGTTTGCTTGCTTCTGTCTTGGGTTTGACATTATTCTTCCCAGATTCTCGACTGCCAGACAAGCACAACAAATCACTTTCTCTGACTTATACTTTTAAAACACAGTTTAATAATGTTAAATAGGCCATCATTTAGCAATTAATTTAAATAATAATGTCTTAATGTATTTGTTTGTAACTTCATTGAACATTTTAGTTTCTTAGTTTAGCTGCAAATTGCACATAAATGTCACTAATGTCATATCATAAGTTGAGAAATTAATGTAAGAATTGCTTTTCACAATGCACATTGTCTCCAAGCAGCTTTACAAAAAATACTGCAATAATATGAAATGACATTATTAACTACTTTGAGCTTTTTCAACATTTTTTAGTTTTAATTGCATCTTGTATCTCACTTGTGTAATAGAAGTCAAATTTATCATTACAGAAAAATATTGTATAATATTGTTATAATATTACACTATATATAGTAGAGCCCAACCGATAAAGGATTTTGAAGGCTGATACGGAAACAAACAAATATTTGTTGGTTTTAAAATCCTATAATCCGATATATCGGCCGATATTTCTTTCTTTCTTTCTTTCTTTCTTTATTTATTTATTTATTTTAATTCTTTTATTGGAAGTTTGTAATTAAAATATTAGTTGTAGTTATTTATGAGTTTTAACTAACATAATATAATAATGCATTATTGTCACAACAGAGGAACATCAAAATATATAAAAATTCTGATAAATAAAATGTGTAAAAATTGAAACTTTAGACATGAAACTTTAAACTCCTTTGAACAAAAACACAATAAAAACAACAACCAAATCAAAGTTACCAGTAAGGGTGTTTCGTCTGGTTTTTATTTTATTTTTGAAATCTTAATTTATCGGTCATTATAAATGCAGATACCCATAGTTTGGAAAATTCCTAATATCGGCCTGCCGATAAATCGGTCGGGCTCTAATATATATAATTATATTATATAATAGTGTTAAATAATGTTATAATGTCTTAAATTAACAGAAAAATGGTCAGTTCTGGACAGCATTAATGTTGAACTGTGTGTGTGTGGGTGTGTGTGGGTGTGTGTGGTCCCCTTACACGAGCTGAAGGGATTTTCTGGCTGTCCACTCACGCCTCTGTCCACTGCCTAAACACAAGAACAGCTTCTGCCTCACCACCCCACCTCACACCTGCCTCCCTCGTGGTCTATCATCCTCTTAAATCTTCTGTTTTCCTCTGTCTGTGCTCTTTTCTTTCTTTTTCTTTTTAGTCTTTTCTGTCCTTACTATACGCCCGACAGCAGTATCAATGATGATGAGGGCCGTGGCTGCCATGGCTGTTAAGTAAAGTTTAATAGAGTTAGAATCAGATTAATTCTGGTGAATGTCAGTAAGCGCAGACTCCAAGTGCTATTATGATATTTTATTGGTACGTATTTCGGTTTATCATAAGGTAATGTTTAGTTTTAAATTTGAAATGTAGAATTTTTTTGAATTTAGAATTCTTGTGCGTTACGATGATGCACAAGAAGTTTAATATATTCAGGTGTACATCATCATTGGTTCGTTGCTCAGTGGCACATTCTAAATGACCAGTTCTGTTTAAGATCTGCTTTGTGTTTATTTGGTATTGTTTGAGAGGCATGATTTAATCTTTTGTTGAATATATTTAATTTGATTTTTATTTAACATTTTCTTTACTTTTGGTTTATTTGAATGGCTTTGCTTTGATAATTTCAGTGGAGTAAGGAGGACAGTCTCCGACAGGCTGCTGTGGCCAATCAGTTTGTCCCGCTGAACACCAACCCCAAAGAAGTCCAAGAGATGCGCAACAAGGTCTGAAGCTTTTATCATTTAGATTTCTAAAAACGATCATGCTTTTACCTTTTGGTTAAGGTGAACGCTTCAACCCAAGATGATTTTCTGACAGCTTCCTCACCCAAGGATCATCAAGGATGTAGATGATTTTTGGTTTTTCATCATATTTGGAGAAATGTAGCATTGCATCACTTTTTACAAATAAATGCTTTGCAGTGAATGGGTGCCGTTAATGATGGATTTGTTTCAGGTTATGGCTTCACAAGATGTTAACTGATGGACCGTAGTGCTGTGGATTATAATCATGTTTTTATGAACTTTCATTCTGACGGCACCCATTTATTGCATTAAGCAAGTGATGCAAAGCTACATTTCTCCAAATCTGTTAAAGAAAACAAACTCATCTTCCTCTCGGATGACCTGAGGTAGAAAATTGATCATATTTTTGTAGTTCTAGTTTCATATTAACAGTGATTTTTGCCTCCCTCAGATCCGTGAGCAGAATCTGCAAGACAAAAAGACGGCAGGTCCACAGTCGCAGGTGCTCACAGGTGCCGTGGTGGACCGTTCGTTTGTCCAGGTTAGTCTGGCACTTCTGTACCTCCCTATAGATGCAACATATTCTGTCCCAGACGGTATTCCAGTGTGAGTAACCCGTTAAATTGTGTCTTTTGACCCCAGAGAGTGACTATATGGCACGTAAGTAAACCACACGACCAGCAAGCCAGAGCTGCGTCCATTTTCTTTCATTTTGATTGGTTTGCAGTGCCATGTTTGCCCCTTTTCTTTCTTTTTTTGTTGGATTCATTGACCGTAATAGAAACTAAACCGGATGATACTGTTGTAAGTTACATGTTTCATAACACATGCAATAATATTTCTGCATGTCTCACATGACATTGACTGAGCTGCTAGTCAGACTTTAACTGTTTTACTATTTTATTAAGCATAATTAATGACCTATAAGTATTTTTCCTCTTCATTCGGTGTTTAAAAAAATACATATTCCGTAAAGCAATAATAATGTTTTCATTATGGAAGCCTGTTTCTGTCATAGCATTAAAAAAAACACCATAGTCAGATACGCTGATATGCTTTAACATCCCATTAGTTTGAAGTAGTTAGCTATTGTAATGCTGCTATTACTCCCACGCATGGTTTTAACAGCAGCGTTAAGCTTCTGTATGGAGGTCACAGTTTTAGTTCAATCTCCTTTTGAGCTTATTTCAAAATAGTCTAAATGTTTTAAATCAGAAGCGTTTGCTACTAACCATCAGATCATTCATCTAATCCACTCAAGTGCAGCAACACAACTCCAAACCAGATCTTCAGGCCTTTGGATACTGATTAAGCAGAACATTATTTATTTGCAGTCCCATGGTCCTGTTGTTATTGTTTGGGAGCAGCAGTATGAATCTGTGTGTGCTTTGACCACACACACTGGTTTCTGGTGTTGCAGTGCATGACTCTGAGCCATGAATTCACCGTCTCGCTCCAGCCTGCCCATACGCTTCTTTAGGAAATGCTTTCTGCATGTCTGGAGCGTCTGTGTTTTTGTGACATATGAGGACACAAATTTGTGTAGTGGCATGGGTATTACAAGGAGAAGGTGCCTTATGAGGACATATTCCCCAAAATCATAGTTTTTTGACTTAAGTAAAAATGGCTGTAGTCTCTGTAAAGGGTTAGGGTTGGTGTAGGGCAGTTTGTACACTCTAAAAACCATTACGGCTATAGAATGTCCTCACAATTCACAAAGACAAATGTGTGTGTGTGTTTGAGTCATGAGTAGGTGTGTGTTTTAGGGCTGAGATACTGCTATAGTTTTAATATTTTGAGTTTTAATGTTACCTTTCTATTTTTATGACTTGTTTTGTTAGTGGTTGCTTTTATCCAAAGTGACTTTTTGTGTATATATATATTTTGAATGTTATTTGTTTTGATAATAGAAAAATTACACGTGCACATATTAATTCAGGATAAGCTGTGAATAGATGAATCTTCCTTTCATGTTAAGTTGAAGCCTGTAGTGTATGCGTGTGTGTGTGTGTGAGTGAGAGGAAGGTCTTCTGCTTGTATGGATTGGTTCTGGCTTGCATCATTAGTGAGCGTGTAGGATGATGTTTTGTGTGGTCAGTAATTGTGGTGGGGTTGTGCACTGCTCACCAGCTCTACTGTTACAGGACGCTCCTCTCTCTGACTGTACGGACTCTATTGATGGCATTGACCCTTCAGAGAGCTTTAGTCCCTCTAGGTCTATTCGAAAGGTACATCCTGCGATAATACTGTAATGTCTGAAACATCAAACCACACACAGCTTCAGTACTGCATCAGACAATAACATACAGGGCCTTTTGTTAACGAGATGAGCCGAATTCAAAGCTCTCATTAGCTTTCTATTGATCTCAATAATAGCGTTATAATCTGACAGAAAAGAAGAGGCAGTGTGAAAATGAAAGAACATTTTATCAGCCGCGTAGCGAACATATCAAACACTTTAAGTACTTTAAATGTTTTCATTTGTGTTTTAGTAATTGCACTTTGACTAAGCTTGGAGTTTTTACTAAATAACTAGAGTTTAATAATAAAAGTTAAATACAGATGGGATACTTATAATGTTGTGAAATAAATAAAGCATCAAGTTTATCCTAAACTCTTATTGGATCATGTTTATATGTTAACTGTCCCACTTGTATTCACCCCTATTTTAACATTTAATCTCACCTTTTGTTGTACGTAAAATTTTGTTGACTAAACGTTAATTTTCAGCATGAGAGCAGTGAATAAATTGATGGGGTTTTGTCCTCTTCTGTCCTGCAGGGGGAGCTAGTGACCGCGTCTAAAGCCATCATTGAGAAGGAGTACCAACCTCGCGTCATTGTCAGTAAAACTGGACCAAACCCCTTCAACAAGCTCACAGACCAGGAGCTGGAGGAGTACCGCAGGGAAGTGGAGCTCAAGCAGAAGGGCCCAGAAGGTAAGAGCACAAAAATACTGTAGAATCAACACGTTTCTCCTCGCAGAAGCTGATAAACGTAACAAAAACTTCCTGTGATGCTGCTTTCAAGTCATCCTGACAAGGTTCTGCATATTTACATTCATAAATTTTTTTTATAACATATTATCATTTACATATGGGTTCAGTAGAAACTTGCTCTACTTCTGTTTTCCAAACTCTCGATATTCACAGCTGCTATAGTAGTTTTTACTTCTGCCACCAGGGCTGCATTTGGTAGATCTAAAATACAGTAAAAAATGCAGCAATATTATGAAATATTTTATTTTTTATGGGAATATATGTTAAAATGTAATGTATTGCTGTGATTTTTCAGCATCGTTACTCCAGTCTTCAGTGTCACATGATCCTTCAGAGACAGAAGGCTAGAGAAACATTTCTGATTATCATCAATATTGTGCTGCCTGATATTTATTTGGAAATAGTGATGCATGTAATTTTTAAGGGCAATCTTTTGTAACGTTATAATTGTCTTGGCAATCACTTTTAATCATTCTAATGCATCCTTGCTGAGAAAAATAATGAATTTCCTTTAAGAAAAAAAGATAGTCAAACAATTAATCATGATTTAATCGCATACAAAATGTTTTTGTTTATATTATATATACATATATACGTGTGTGTGTGTGTACTGTGTATATTTATTATGTGTATATATAATGTTACACCCATACATTATATATTTTTTAAATATTTACATGTATATATTTATATTAATATAATTTATATGATGTATAATCATTTTTAATATATAAATAATGGCTATATGTATACACGCTTTTTTTTTTTTTTTTGGAGCAATTGTATGAGCACAAATAATTTAAGCCAAACTAATTCAGGTGCGCAAAGATTTGTGCAATGTTTTCAATTCATTGCACATGAGCAGCCCAGCAGTGTCCACCTCAGGTCAGGAGAGAAACTCTTGTATTGCATCTAGCACAGGTCGAGGAGTCCTCCTCGGCCCCTGAAGAAGCCCAGGCTCCAGACGTCACATCCATGCAGGAGAACGGGGATCTGACGGCCACCACGGCCCCTCCGCCCTCTATAATCGAATCTGGCCGCTCGTCGGGTCGGGACAGTCCGGCGGATGCTCTGGGATCCCCTCATAAAGAGTTTCACTCCGCGGTGCTAAAAGCTCTGGGCTGTGACGCCGAGTCTGAGCGTGACGGGTCATCTGCAGGTATCTCCTGCCATCTGCCTGCGGAAAGATGCTGTTTTTGAGTTTACTCTGACTTTGGGCTCTTTTTCTTTCTTTCTGCCTCTCACTGTCCCTGGTTTCAAACCTTGGTGATCCAACGCGCTTGTTACCCTTCTCCTGGCAAACGTCCCATCCCAAAACACCCTGCTCTGGATCTGTAAATAAAGACTGTAACCCTTGTCCGCTCTAGTGATCTTAATCCTGGACTGAAATCACCTGCGGGCTCTTCGCTGTTCTCTGAAGTGGGATCTGCTGCTCTTCTTGTTGGGGTTTATTTCTTTATTCTTGTATTAATGAACCTCACTGTGGTGTCTCTAATGGACGTCTCTGAATCTGATGCGTGAGATCTGACAAACGCTGTTTCTTGGTTCTTCAGAATTTTTTCAGTGGTTTACTCTTTTTACTTTATAAAGCAGATGGATGTGACTACTTGTATGATATTATAATCATGTAATATATGAAGAGTTCTTTTGCAAAAAGAACTTTTCAGAAATCCAGTTTTTTCATTAATAATCTCATTCAAACTGCAACTGGGTTATTTTGATTAGGTAAAAAAATAACTAATACTAGCGTACTAACACAATAAAAACATGATTTTTTTAAGTTCTCTGCTTTTTGGGAATAATCAAACTTTAATTTTAGCATCTTTAATGTACTACTTTATTTTTGAAATTAGTATTAATTTTTATATCATGTTTACCTTTTTTTTTTTTTTTTTTTTTACAAATTCATTAATTAAAAAAAAAAGAAAAAAAATCAGTATTAATGTACCATTGTTTTTAATGCATATTTTAATTTAGTTTATTTTTATATGTGTCCCCCCATTTAATATTTTATGGTTTTGATTTTGCTAATTTAAGTTTTACTAATACTAAAGATTGTATCAATAGTTTTTTTATTTTATTATTATTATTATTATTATTATTATTATTATTATTTTTTAATCAGCTCAGTTGTTCATGTTTCAAAATATTTACAGGGATGCATAATATTATTGTAGCATTATCGAAATCGACCGATAATGCTAAACATGTAAACTTCGGCAATGGCTTGATATGAAAAATAATGCTGATATGTCTTGCCGAAAAGATTAATAAATCATGAGCTCAAGTTCTGCTAAGCACCAAGATCTCTGCAAAACAAAAGGAACATTATCTGTTATCGGTATCGGTTATTGTCTAAAATAAGTTAAGTAACAAATATTGGTAGATGAGTTATTGGTAAAAATCCCATATTGTGCGTCCTTTAAATGTATTTCACTGCATTTCAAAGTGTACTGATTCCATGTGGACGTGGGTATTTTCATAGCATTTTAAAGCTTAAGCTGGACTGTAATGATGCTTGTGTTTTCTCCAGGTCAGACACTGGAGGTTGAAGAAGGGAAAGTTCCCAGCGCCACCTGTACTCCTCCCAGCTCACCTGTGCGTGTGGAAGAAGGTACGTCTATCTGATCAGACGGCGTCTCTCTGAGCATGAGCTAGTCCTAGGCGGTTGATATCTGCAACACAATGCCTAATGTGTGTCTTTGTTTGTTAATTAACATTTTTAGACATTTATTGCTGTTCGTAATAACAGACCAAAGGGCATCACTAATGTTTTTTTGTTTGTTTTTCTTCTCTTATAATTAGAAAATAGTCTGGCCTTTTAACACTTTTAATGTGATTTTTAAGTTGGTGCAGACATTCAGCTGATTTAAATAAATTTTAATAAAAGATTATTAAAAAATATATATTTTAAAGCTCAGTTAAAACCCTTTAGTATTTTAGGAAGTTTTTTAAAACTTTTTTTTTAACACCCTGTTGGTCTTTATTACTATGGATTACACCCTCCTTCTCAAAACAGGAGCTTTTAGATTGAGTTTATAAAATAAACAATACTTTTATAGGTAGGGGTGTGCCAACATTTTCACCTTTTGTGACATTGATACCAATAAATGAGACTTTTTAATAAAATGATTATTCGTATTTCTTCTTATTAAATTCAGGTGTAATCCGATCAAAGAAATGTCTTCTAAACCGCCTGTCTTAAATGTTCTCATTCACCCTTCATGCTCATTTCTCTGGGGTCTTTAAGAATGGCTCGGCAACCATTCTTTACTTCTTGGTGGTCTGTGTGTCTCTTTACGGTTTTTGTTAATTTCTTTTTAATTTAACCCGGTGGCTGTGATTTGATCTGCATAGACATTCTCTCTCTACTTGTGCTTTTTCTTCTTCGTGGCTGCGTCACAATCAGGAGATGGAAATGCAAAAGAGTACCTGTTACCATAGTAAGTACCTCACCCCCCCAAACCTGAGTTTATTTTCCCGCTGCATGGCTTCACTCAGCTCACTCCTCTGCTGTCTAACTCATCTTCTGTCTGAGCTTTCCTCTGAGATTCATTTGCTGTGAGGGATGATCTGCACCGGTCCGCTCCAGTAGAGTCATTACTGCAGTAAAATGGGTTGCAAACGGCGTTTCATATCACGTGAAACAGCATTTCTAACTCATTGTAACTTCTGTAATGTTATCAGGATTTGATTGGAAATAAACCTGTTGACATTTGATTCATTTTTCTTTTCCGTACTGTCACAACAGATTTTTCTGTTGATAAGACAAAATACACAATATTATACATTTAATTTTAAAGAAATTTTATTGGTAAAACACTTGAGACGATGTTGTTTAAACTGTCTGGAGTTCGGTGAGATCATGCTAGCAACACATCTCTTCCTACAAACTACATTTTTCCTCTTTAACTTCTGTAACAATAGCAATCAAGGATCTTTAATATGCATTTTTAATGCAGTCTAGTATTGCTTCAGCAGAACAGGTAATGTATGAGTGTTAGCTCCATTCAGATGCACAATGTTTAAATCTCTGTTTCTGACTGTCGTGGGTTTAAAGCGTGCGGTTGGTTCGTCTCTGTAGATATCAGACGGTAGTGAGCGTTATTTCTGTACGTCTTTGTTGATTTCTCTCGGTGAGAGCTGAAATGTCTCTGGAAATATAAATGTCTCATTTATAAGTGTGTGTTTTGTGTTTGAAGATCTCCGACTGAATCTGTTTTGATGCTGAAGTGCATGATCTTTCTGATGTTGCTGAATAATATATGTTAGGATTTATTTGACAGAAAAATTTCCCAATTAATCTGCTTATGTTCTTTAAGAGTTTGCAGAGATGATGCTGATAATTAATGAACAATTAATTGTTGTAAGATAATTTGATCTAATAATAAAACTGATTAGTTTTTATTAGTATATAATATATTGGGAGTATTATATAATTTTTTTAATTATCAACATTTATATAATTTTTTTAATTATCAACATTTATGCAATTTTTTTTCTTCTTACATTTAAATGGCATATCTATATCTATATCTCTATCTATCCAGTGCCCTTCGCTTATTTTGGCACCCTTGGTAAATCTGAGCAAAAATCTGCATTGTTTATCCTTTTGATCTTTCATTCAAAAAATTCACAAAATTCTCATGATGAAATAAATGTTTTTCTCCAGTACATGCTAGTCACAATTATTGGCACCCAATTATTGCTACGTCCTTTTCCCAAGATAACAGTTTTCTCCTGAAGAGTTTAGAGAACTCCTGATAAGAGAAGAGAGACCACTCCTTCATCCAGAATCTCTCCAGACCCTTCAGATCAGCAGCTCCATGATGCTTCTCCTCTTTAGTTCTCCTCACTCAGGGTTCAGGTCAGAGGACAGTCATGGCAAAAGCTTCATTTTGTGCTCAGTGACTAATTCTTGTGTTTATTTTGATGTTTGGATTATTGTCCCATTATCAGATTTCTAACAGAGTCAGTCAGGTTTAGATTTGTTATCTGCTGGTATTTGATAGAAAACATGAAGCCTTGTGTCTAAACAAGGAGTCCAGGACCTCCAGCTGAAATATAGGCCCACAACATCAAAAACACAGCAGTATACTTCATTGTATACATGGAGTACTTTTTTCCCTGTGTTCACCAAACACATCTTGAGTGTTGGCTGCTAAAAATTGTTTTTTTTTCATCTGATCATAGAAGCTAGTTAATTATTTCTCTGATGGTGGAAATGATCATTTTCACTGCTCTAGAGTGCTCAAAATTGTGAACATGAATACAAAAATTTACTTCAGAGATATTTTACCCATTCTAGGAGTGCCAAGTGGTCAAGTATTGGAGAAAAACATTTATTTCATCACAAGAATTTCTTCCTGTTTTTAATTGTTTTAATTCAATGATGGATTAGAATTTTGTGAACCGTTTGAATGAAAGATCAAAAGGATAAACAATTCAGATTTATTTTCACAGCCACCCGTGCTCAGATTTACCAAGGGTGCCAGTATTAGTGGAGGGCACTGGATATATATGTTAATGTTATAATAAAATAAAATTTAATATATATTAAAATATTATGTCTGAGAGTCCTGCATTTTTTGTTTTAAGCATTAATATTTACAGCATTTAATAGTTATTAATACTAATTTTGCAAACTAGGCATTTTTTCATGATCCACTCTGAAACCGGTTGTCGTGTTTGCTATGTACTAGTTAGTCAGTAGTTATTGTTAAGTAGATACATGTGTTGGGTTGTGGTGGCGATTTGATGATTAAAGCTGAAGATCAGCATCTGTTTTTGGACATCAGTGTAGTTTCGCAAGTGTATTATGGCCTGTTTCTCAGAGGTTTTCACGCTTCATGCATAAAGAGCCAATTTTTGAGCGCTGTTTTTTTCCCCTGGCCGGTTTGCAGGTCTTGAGCTGATCTACAAACTCACTCTTTTCTTTTCCCATCATCCTCCACAGAGGCACAACAGGAACAGACGTTCAAAGACGAGAGTGACGCCGCCACTTTAAGACAGACCCTCCCCGATCTTACCCCTGATGAAGCCTCCGAAGTCGCCGCCCTCCCTGCAGAAGACCCCGCCCCCGGACAGATGGACTCCGCCCCTCAGCCCGAGGGGGAGGAGCCTGTCGCAGGGGACGACGCGGCTGGTGACCACGGCAGCGACGAATCGCCCAACAAATCCCCGTCAAAGAAGAAGAAAAAGTTTCGCACCCCGTCGTTCCTAAAGAAAAACAAAAAGAAGTCTGAAACCCAGTGAGGAAGCTTTGCTCAGGCGCTTGGCAATACCTTTACTTTAAATCGATTTGTTTTTGTACTATGTTCACATTTATTGTGTCCATCTTTTTATTAAAGCCTCATATTGTTTTTATTCTTTTAATAAATGCTGGTTGAAGTGCACTTTAAAGTGCAGCTCGTTAAGCATGTTCCACACACGTTTTTATGAAGAAAATCTCGATCTGAATACCAATAACCACTATAATGTATCAGAAATGTGTCGGATAATATTGTTAGAGGTAAAGAATTGATAAAAGTTCAAAGTAAAAAAATCTTTGCTCTGCTGCATGTTTATCATTTTTCAAATCACGTCTATAAACATCAAAAAACTGGAGTGAAATGCCTCATATAATCATAACATCTCACCAGACGAGAGTGAAAAACATGCTTACGGTAATTTTCTGATCAGCTCAGGTGGAATCGAATGAGTTTCAGAAATCTCACAAAACCTGTACATCGCACACTTCACCCCGAAGTCGAAGCAAAGTCGTCATTTGTTTGTTTCCTTTAAAGAAAACAAAACCTTTCTGCGCACTTTCCTCCCAGTTCTCTGCTAAACACATGCTTTTAGCATGAAATCGAGTAGAATTGGGGTTGAAATGTGCATGGTTGCTGTCATGCAAAATCCTTTACGGAGTTCACACTTTAATGCAATGTGAGATTTCATCTGCATCTAAGCATCTGTTGTAATGTACTAAACACATACAGCTTTCCCCTTCATGCAAAGGTTGTTTTAAAACTAGCTGTGACTTTTACCCTGCAGTAATATGAATCACTTTTGTTTGCTTTTGCTTTTATATATATATATATTTTTAGATGTTTTTAGCTCTAGTTTTAGTTTAATTCACACATGACACTATTAAACACCTTGTGTAGCTGATCACAGACTCCGTTACTACGGTTTCCACAAATTCAGATTCATTGCTATTCTATATCCTATCCTATTCCTGTTAATCCTATTCTTTTAATTTGGCGCTGAATTATGACTTTACAGATTTTGTGAGATGGATCAGTTGTTAAATGACTAACCTGTGCAGTACGATCAGTTCTCTTTGATATGATTGTAACAAATTGCTGTCGAGTTTACCACCGAAAAGAGTGAAATACTAACCTAATCTTTAGTTTTTGATGGTGCGTATAGCTTTTGGCTTGTACAGATATGAATTCTGGACCAATGTGAAGCCGGCAGTGCAGTATGAGTTTGGTTTAGACACAACACGAGCGTTTGCTTAAGGACTGCATGGCATTATGGGCTTCTAGCTTGTGTTGTTCGTCCTTTGGTCTGTTGATCTTCTCAGCTGTTCTTCATTTTTAGTTTCTGTTGAATCCCCCAAGAATAATTGTATGTAATACAATTTTAAAACAGCAATTCTTTTTTCATGGGACTGTTTATTTTGCAACCATGAATAAAACTCCTTTAAAAATCAGCCTTGATTCAATTGTCATTACAAAACTGGGCCTGCATTCACAAAACATCCTGAAGGCGAAAAAAAGTAGCTCTTAAAATGGGTATTTCACAAAGCCATTTACTACTTTAAGTTGTTGTTATATCGTATTTATGATATTTGTATTAGTTTTGTACTGTTTTTGATTGAAAGAAGCTGTCCATGAAAACAAAACAAGCCCTTTAAATTAATATAAAATACCAACATAGTATACAGCCACATAATATATTAATAAGTTATTAAACTGAATGTATTGTGATTTGAATTAAACATTTGCAATGGGTTTTTAAAAGCTGTTTTTGTTGCACTTACAATTGGTTCAATTGATTCGAAGCTTTAAAAAGCTTTAAATTGTTTATCTGGGCACCATAAACATTGCATGTAACAAATTAATGTAGATAAATATAACATAAAACTAATATTGTGTAACTGATTTGCTTCAAATCTGGCAATTTTAGGTCTGTTTTGGTTGTCCGCCAATGATGGTCTCGGTAGGAAATAGCGTGTGGCTTCACCACCTGTCTGCAATTTAGAGGCAATTAGCAGTCGTTAGGCTATAGATCAGTCACTACTTAAAAGTGCCTATAGCATGTAGGTCAGTCGCGAAAGTATTGGTGATCTTTTTATTCCTGATGATTATGTTTGTGTGTGGATTGCTTAAAGTTAAAGTGATCAATGTTACTTGAAGACGGACTTTGAAATTAATCTCCAAGTAACTTGAAATGGCGACTAGAGATTCTTTTGAGGATGATTTGTCCTGTCCTGTGTGCAGCGACGTCTTCATAAATCCTGTGGTTTTGTCCTGTAGTCACAGCATCTGTGAAGATTGTGTTCGTAGGTTTTGGGAAAGTAAAACACTTGGAGAATGTCCTGTTTGCAGAAGAAGATCTTCGAACGATCATCCTCCAGTAAACTTGGCTTTGAAGAACCTGTGTGAGACCTACCGAAAAAGACTCAGCCGAAAATCGTCGTCTACAGGTGGAAATATCTGCAGTGTTCACAACGAGAAGCTGAAGGTCTTCTGTCTGGATGATCAAGAGCCTGTGTGTTTGGTGTGTCGAGACTCTAGAAAACACCGCAACCACAGATTCTGTCCTGTGGAGGAAGCTGCGCTGGACAAGAAGGTCAGATAATAGGCAATGACCCTAAAATCAAAACCCTCAGAGGTGTGAGAAACGGTTTTGTGTTTATTTAACTCAGAAGATCCTCAAAGACGCACTTCAACACTTGGAGGGGCATTGGAGCAAGTTTGAGCGCTCTAAGTGGCTCTTGGGTTATGATGTTGAGCTCAACAAGGTTTGAAAAACGCTCTCCATTTCAGGTGTTAATAGATGTTATCCAGTCTGGCCTTTATGTCTTCAATTTTAGTCTAACGCTGAAGACGCTGAGAGCCAGATCAAAAAGAAGTTTGAGGAACTTCACGAGTTTCTAGGAGGTGAGGAGGCTGCTAGAATAACAGCGCTGAGAGAAGAAGAGGAGCAGAAGAATCAGAAGATGAAGCAGAAGCTGGAGGAGCTGAGCAGACAGATATCATTTCTCTCGTCTACAATCATAGATGCAGAGGAGCAGATGACCACTGATGATGTCTCATTTTTGCAGGTCTGAGTGAAGAATGAATGAAGTATTTTCTGAGAAACAAAATTTACCAAATTTACTTACTTTGTTTGTTTTCCCCGTCACAGAACTTTAAGGCCACATTGGAAAGGTTCGCGTCACATCTTTTCCCTCCCTGGTGGTTCTGAACTCAAACCAGCAGTATCTCTGACTCGTGAATGTTTTGTTTTCAGCACTCGTTATGTCCCATCGCCTGCAGATCCCAGTCCAACAGTGATTACCCGTTTTTCAAATCACCTGATCAACCTGAAGCTCAAGGTCTTGCAGAAGATGCAGGAGAACGCCGGTCAGAGTATGACACAACACCAATGACTTCATGGTTCTGTTATTGTAGGTTTATATTAATGTTAATATGTACCTGTGTCTTCTCTCTTTCAGACTCATGCTTCAACATCAGTCCGTCAGATATTCAATCTGATCTCGCTGCAATGGACATTAATGACCATCCAGACACGTATGAGCATTTCCAGAGGAATGGAACGAATCTATTCGGAGACCTACAGCAATTTAAACCGAAAGCTCCTCCAGTTGGTGCTGCTAATGTGTTCCCCACCGTGTTCAGCACAGAGCCAACCAACAACCTACCCATGATCCACCGGAGGCTTCCTCTGTCACAGATCACCCAGAGTCAGGTTACAACAAGTATGAACTTCGGGCACACATCAGTCGTAGACCAGCCTCTGGGGGAATCTGTGTTTCGACGGCGGAGTCTCTTTCGGTGGCATGTAAGACGTCACGATTCAGAGGAATCTCCCTTCAAGTGGACTTCAAGATGTGGTGATCTGTGAGAGTCAAGTTCAAATGTAGATGTTTCACACACACACATTTTGTCATGGTCACAGTCTTGTGGATATTTTTTTTTTTTTTTTAAGTCACTTTTTCTTTTGATTTCAAATAAATGATTATCAGCAATGTTTTGTCACTTTTCAATACACTTGCTAATCTCTCTTTCTCACTTGACCCGGACCGATTTCTTCCCACTGAACAAACGTCTTTGTCAGACGTTGAGCTGACGTCTCCTGACAAGCCAGAATTAACATTTTATGATGTCTTTTGGACGTCCAGTATTCATCTACATGTCTCTAGATGGTTCAAATTTATTTAAAACGTGCTCATTGTGGACTTGTGTTTAACGTTGTATAACATCAACTGCAGACTAATTTTAGACGTTGTTTATTTGGCCCAGAAGCAGTAAAAGCAATCAAAAAAGACTGCATAAAAACGTTCATTCTGGCTTGTCAGGGGACGTCATTTCAACGTCTGACAAAGACGTTTGCTCAGTGGGTTCCTTTTTTTTATAGGACAATTACGAACCACTTATAAGATGTTTCCGCAATTGTTTTTAAAATTCCACCCCTCCTTGTGAAAGATCTGTAATGACATTGGGTGTTAATGATACATTTCTGATGTTATGTTGGGCATTTACTTCTCAACTGAAAAAGTATTTAGTCTTTTCCACCACAAACCTTAGACTTGTATAGAGCCCCTAAAGGGACCTTTGCAAAAAATAATAAATGAAGACTCTTGTGTGCTCCCAAGAAACTTCATAGATCTAAATATCTAGATGCCTCAGTGGCTGCATGGAGGAGATGCTTGCTTTTTTTTTTTTTTTTCAAATCATGATAACGTTTACTTTTATCCACTGATTTCAGTGGTTTGTGATTATGCATGGACTTAAAAATAACTCTGCCAACATAACAAAATTTTAGTTTTTTAATAATTAAAACAATAATGTAGTATAACTAATATATACTTGTAATGTCTTTTTAATGTAATTAAATTTAATATACATTTTTTCTTTGCTTTCTCTGCCTTTAACCATTAGCAAGAATTAAAGGATTTGAAAACAAAGTTCCTGTTACAACTACGCATCTGCCCTTATAATCTGCAATAACCTGTGGTGCAACAAACGGACAAGATTTATGTATCAAAATACCACATCCCTAGACTTAAACCGAAAATGTGAGTGGAAGTTTTGTCCCAACCAGTCTCTTTGTAATCTAAAATGATCAGATGAGGAAAGATATTTTATTGGTAAAATATTGTCTTACAGTGAAGTAATATCTTTTTGAAGAGAAACAACTGTTGGCTCGAGTGAGTGAAGGCTGGTCGTCTATTCTACATTAGTGGTCTCTAGTTAAGTGCTCATTTTGGGATTTGAGGTCGAGACGAAAATGTGTTATGCATTTCTTCATGTATCAGTGAAATTTCACCTTGAATTTCAGCGGTGTGCACATAAAATTTTGCATGAATTCCACTTTCAAGCATGCTAATAGCAGCCATAATAGCCTCACTCTCAGGTGTGGGTAATTCGTTACACTTAGCCGTCTCCAGAGAGGAGCTGCCGGTAGCAGCCGAATCGGTTTTCTTTTGTCTTTGGGCTTTAGAAGTCATCGTTAGAACTTGTTGGAAAATTGCAATAATTGTCAAAAGTCACTTGCAAATATATAAGTAAAGCTGCATAAAGACGTAAAGCAGAATTATAAAGTCGGGTTTGTGGAGCTCCTCACAACCTCACATGGCGGATGTCAAACCGGAAGTCTGGATCACATTACATTTTTAATATAAATTGTAGTGGAGAAACCCTTCTTTACGCTTTGCGTCAGTCAGATTACTTTGTAGTTGTTTTTCATTATCTTTCAGCTGTTCCACTTTTCTCTGAAGATTCTCGTTGTCATCTTTTAAGTGCCTCTCTCTGTTTTCGTAGATGATCAGCTTTCTTTAAGCTTCTGGAAGTCATCCACTTTTTTTTTGAGAGCATCCAACTCATCGTGCAGCTGATTCTCTCTGTCTTTATAAAAGGTCAGCTCATCTTTTAGCTTCTGGAGGTCCTTATTCTTTTGAGATCATCAAATGCATTGCTTAACAAATTCTCTCTGTTTTTGTAAATGCTCAGCTCTTCTTTTAGCTTCTTCTTTAGCTTTTCTGAAACACTCCAAATGATTTGTGAAAAAACTGCTGCTTTTCCTCTGTGTCATTGCCTCTGTTTTTTTTAAGTAACTGACGAACATTTTCATCTGTGTTCTGTAAACGGTGGTATCTTCCTCCACTCATCTTCACACAGGGGTAATTATTTGCATCATCAAGCCTAACCTCATCGGTATCGCGTTGGGGACAGTGCCTCTGGACTGGCAAACCGGGGTGGTGGTCCCTTTTTTTAAAAAGGGGGATTGGAGGGTGTGTTCCAACTATAGGAGGATCACACTCCTCAGCCTCCCCAGAAAAAGTCTATGCCAGGTTACTGGAGAGGAGAATTCGTCCGATAGTCGAACCTCGGCTCCAGGAGGAACAATACGGCTTTCGTCCTGGTCGGGGAACACTGGACAAGCTCTATAACCTTTTTAGGGTACTGGAGGGCTCATGGGAGTTTGCCCAACCAGTCCTCATGTGTTTTGTGGACTTGGAAAAGGCATTTGACCGTGTCCCTCGCGGTGTCCTGTGGGGGGTGCTCTGGGAGTACAGGGTTAGGGGCCCTTTGCTAAGGGCTGTCCGGTCCCTGTATGACCAGAGTAGGAGCTTGGTTTGCCAGCAGTAAGACTTGTTCCCAGTGCGTGTTGGACTCCAGCAGGGCTGCCCTTTGTCACCGGTCCTATTCATAATCTTTATGGACAGAATTTCTAGGCGCAGTCAGGAGCAGGAGGGGGTCCGGTTTGGGGACCACAGGATCGCATCTCTGCTTTTTGCAGAAGATGTTGTCCTGTTGGCTTCTTCAAACCAAGACCTACAGCGGGCACTGGGGCGGTTTGCAGCTGAGTGTGAAGCAGCTGGGATGAGAATCAGCACCTCCAAATCTGAGGCCATGATTCTCAGCTGGAAAAGGGTGGCCTGTTCCCTTCAGGTTGGTGGGGAGTGCCTGCCCCAGGTGGGGGGGTTTAAGTGTCTTGGGGTCTTGTTCACGAGTGAGGGAAGGATGGAGCGCAAGATCGACAGACGGATCGGTGCAGCTTCTGCAGTTATGCGGTCGATGTACCGGTCTGTCGTGGTGAAGAAGGAGCTGAGCCGCAAGGCGAAGCTTTCGTTTTACCGGTCGATCTACGTTCCTACTCTCACCTATGGTCATGAGCTTTGGGTTATGACCGAAAGAACGAGATCCCGGATACAGGCTGCCAAAATGAGTTTCCTCCGCCGGGTGGCTGGGCGCTCCCTTAGAGATAGGGTGAGGAGCTCGTGGCACATGCTTGATCCATAAGAGCATCATCAACTCCAAGCACCATAAATCTCTGCTTGTCACGGGGGCCTGTGGGCCATCCAACTTCATCTGTGAATGTTTCACGTAAGAAAAATACAAATAAAGTCTGATAACAAATGCAGAAATATATATAGGCCTGTATATATCAAACACTGTACACCTTCACTGGCTCCGCAACATCCGACTGCCGAGGGGACAGGAGGACTCACAGTGTCTACTGATAAGAATTACTGGAGAAGGATACCAAGCCGACCGAACAGGCCCTGCTCCGGTTCTTCAGCTCTGTTTGAGGTGAGAACACGGGAAGAAACCGGCTATAGAATCTAGCAAACGTGTTAAAGGTCGCCCAACCCGCAGCTCTACAGATGTCATCAAGCGAGGCGCCTTGTTTTGCCAATGCCCAGGACGAAGCTACACTTCTAGTTGAGTGAGCATGTACACAGAGGGGGCAGGGCGCACCCTGAGCTTGGTAACCCAGGGTGATGGCATCCACTATCCAGTGGGCCATCCTTCTGCCGACCTCCGTGACAGACAAAGAGCTGGTCTGAGGTCCTGAAGCTCTGTGTCCGATCTACGTAGCATCTGAGTGCTCGGACTGCAACAGCAGGGTTGGGTCTGCCTCCTCCGAGGGCAGTGCTTGGAGGTTCACTACCTGATCTCGAAATGGAGTGGTAGGAACCATGGGCACATAGCCGGGCCGTGGCCTCAGTGTTGAGGAGGATTTAACCTCCTGGCCCCTAAGGAACCTGATGATCAGATCATGCTTGCCCACAAACCTGTCATTGACAAGGTAATGGTTTGCAGTGATAGCAGCCACATAGACTTTAAGTGTGGAGGGAGACAGCCTTCGCTCCAACCCTTGCTGCAGGAAAAGAAGCACAACTCGGCTCGGGCATCTTCGGGGGTCTTCTCGTTTACGAACAGGTTCCATTTCAACGCATAGGCAGCTCTTGTAGAAGGTGCTCTCGCAGAAGAAATAGTGTCAACTCCCCTTGGGGTAGGTCACTTGGAACCTCTGCGTCCCGTTCCAGGGTCCAGATGTGGAGTTTCCACAATCTGGGTGCGGGTGCCATAGGGTGCCCTGTCTCTGAGTCAGTAGATCCTTCCTCAGAGGAATCAGCCAAGGAGGGGCTGTCACGAGGAGCATGAGTTCGGGAAACCAAGTCCTGGTGGGCCAGTAAGGGGCTACCAGCAAGACTTGCTCCTCGTCCTCCCCGACCTTGCACAGGAGCTGTGCAAGAAGGCTCACTGGGAGAACGCATATTGGATGGAGTCTCCATTTTTCAGGGTGCACTTGGGCTTGAGACAGCTCGTCGGCCGTCTGGTTGTAAACACCTGGAATGTGAATGGCACAAAGCGACTTCAGATGCTTCTGACTTCATAGAAGGAGGTGGCGGGCGACATGCGACAGGAGCGTAGACCACCTTGATGGTTGATGTACGCAACGGTCCGTATGGACCAGAACTGTAGGTGCCCTGTAGGTGCTCTTTGAGGCGACCCAGAGCTAGATGAACTGCTAGCAACTTAAGGCAATTGATGTGCCAATGTAGATGAGGTTCCGTCCAAACCCCTGAGACTGCATGCCCGTTGTACATCTGTGAATACCACAGCATGCCTGGAGACCTGTTCCAAGTGTACTCCTGCTCGAAGAAACATTAGGTCTGACCACAGGGGAAAAGGCAAGGCGACAGGCTGGAGCCACTTGGACCCGCAGCGAGCCACGCTTCCATGCCCACCTCGGGACTCGATCAAAGCCAATGGGACTACTGCTGAAGCTGCTGCCATATGCCCCAGGAGCCTCTGAAATTGTTTCAGTGGGACCGCTTTCCTGTCCTGAACGTATTCAAGCAGGTCAGCAGAGACTGAGCACATTCCTCTGTGAGGCTTGCTGTCTGGGCGACCTATTGCACCGTACAGAGTTTGCTCTTCTCCCAGTTGACCCGAAGGCCCAACAGGCTGAGGTGTTGTAACACCAAGTCCTTGTGTTCGCACAGCTGAGCTCTGGACTGTGCTAGTAACAGCCAGTCATCGAGGTAGTTGAGAATACGAACCCCTTTCTCTCTGAGAGGAGTCAGGGCTGCCTCTGCCACTTTGGTGGACACACGGGGCAACCAGGAGAGCACAAAGGGCGCGGTACTGTTATGCTTGACCTTCGAACGCGGACCTCAGTAATGGCCTGTGTCGCGGAAGGATTGAAGCATGGAAGTACACGTCCTTCAGGTCGATTGCTGAAAACCAATCCTGGGGACGGATGCATTCGAAAATGCGTTTCGTCGTCAACATCTTGAACGGAAGTCTGTGAAGAGCTCGATTTAAGACTCGCCGATCCAGGATCAGTCGTAACCCACCACCTTTCTTGGGCACTATAAAGAAGGGACTGTAAAACCCTGTCCTCATATCGGCTAGAGGGACCGGCTCTATTGCTTTCTTTGTCAGAAGAGTAGCAAACTCTGCACGCAGGACAGGGGCATTGTCTGCATTCACCACTGTGAAGCGAATGCTCCTGAACCTGGGAGGACGCCGGGCGAACTGAATCGCATAACCGAGCTGGATAGTCCGGATGAGCCATCGAGTCGGCCTGAGTGCATGTGCATGTTACCTGCATTCTGCCAGAAGTGAGGCTGGAAGTCCGTTGGTTCGTCCTCCCTACGCTCTGACTGCTGCCTGAAATGAGAGGAGAGTTGAGTGTGTAACAAAAGCTCTTTTTACAGGCCTGTCCACAGCACTTCATCCTCTCAGGGGACCAAGAGATAGAGAACAGCTCTTCCTGTCAAGATTTTGGAATTTTCCCCTGGCCCTCCACCGGTATAAGGAGTGATGAGCTGGCTCACTCCGGAAGAACATTACCTTCTATCTCTGGGTCGTCCGACCTGGGGCCTCCTGCCCTTCTGCATGCAGGGGCCTAGACGGGCTGGGCGAGAGCCAATGTGAAGGCTGCTGCACTGGCGGCAGAGGAGCAGGGGGTGACAGAGGGGGGTCGCCCTCAGTGACGAGCAGGCTGAGGCTGTGCCAGTGAGGCACGGGTGCAGCTGGCTGGCACGGCAGGATGTGACGGAGGCCTCAGTCTGCTTCTTGGCGGCGGAGATGCTGGGCAAAGGACTCCACCGTGTCGCCAAAGAGGCCAGTCTGCGACACTGGAGCATTCAAGAACCTAATCTTGTCTGCATCACTCATGTCCGCCAGACACAGCCACTGATGACGCTGCTGGACCACCATAGTGGACACCGCACAACCCAGGGCATGCGTCGTAACCTTCGTCGCTCGAAGTTCGAGGTCCGTCACAGCATGAAGCTCACAAAGAACCTCTGGATTGTGGCCACCCTCGTGCAGAGCTCTCAGTGCCTTGGCCTGATGCACCTGCAACAACGCCATGGCGTGCACGGAAGACGCAGCCTCGACTGAGTAAGCTCATCATGCACCTCTGGGAAGAAAGGCACCGGAGTGGGCACGAGCCACAACCACTACCAATCATCCAGCCTCGAAGGCTCAGGACATTGTGGAAGGTTCCACTTAATCCCGATCCCCCTGGCGGCCCAGGAAAGCATAGCGACCAGTTCTGGATCAGTATCCGGTATGGTTGAGCACCCATCGGACACCGCTCCAGTACTCTCCTCCGGAACCAGAAGCTCCGTGGACGCTGCCAGCACAAACCCCAGAACGCGGAAGAGGAATAGGGACTCCCTATCCACCGGTCATGTAAGTAAGTCATTTCCGCAACTCCGAGATAGTCATCTTCCCGCATGGGGAACATGAACCATCCACGAACAACGCTTTAGCATGCTCAATGCCCAGGCATGCTAAACAGCATTTGTGACTGTGCGCTAGCGCCAGGTAACGGCCACATCCAACAGCACATGGATGGTAAGACATTCCTCGTTAAAGGAAGCGTCTTTAAAAAGACGTACCATTCGTGAGCCAACTCTTTTAGGCTTTACTCTTTTGTGAAAGGCTGAAGCAAACAGGGAAAATGGCCGCTCAAACAAATGCACTACAAATGTCACCGCCACTTCTCCGGCAATGGCAAGAGTAGAGTGGCTCAGGAACGTTCGCATGAACTGCTCGGCTCCAAAGCGAAAAGCTAATGAACACTAGATCTGCCGACCTACTTATACTCACGCTGCGATTGGGTTCAGCTGATCCTAATCAGCGTATGCCAATGAAATTAACTGGCATGTTTACATACACGCAGAGTAGTTTGGACATCTCCAGGCGAGATTCCTATTCGTCGGTCACCGACGTGACGTCAAAGTGACCGATTGAAAGTGAACAGTTTCTTTCCCCAGGCAATCTACCTCATGAACAGTTAATAGATCTCCCACTGTGCAATAAAAACATGTGCAATAACCAATGTTTCATTTATTTTATTTTATTTTATTCTTCTTTGTGTTGTTGTTGTCTCTGTGTACTGGAAGCTGTGACACTAAAACAAACTCCTTGTATGTGCAAACACACTTGGCAATAAAGCTCTTTCTGATTTTGACCACATAAATATATCACTTTTGGGTTGTGATGATTGAGGTTTTGTTGTTACGCTGCAAAAAAATGCCTTTCAAGACTACATTTTCTGTCTTGTTTCCAGTCAAAATATCAAAAAATTCTAGACGAGTAAAAATTACTGTAATTAAGTGATTTTTTGCTTCCAACAAGCAAAATAATCTGCCAGTCTTTTTTTCTGTTTGAACTGAGATTATTTTGTTTCCCCCACTGGCAGATTATTGTTACAGGAAGAAAAACACTTTGAATCTTCGAATGCAAACAGTTTATTTTTCATTGCGTTTATTCATATATTCATATGTGATAAGTTCAGAAAGCTGCTGAAAGCAGGTCATTCACTGTCAGACTTGTCTTGTATCTGGGCTGCGGTCTCGTTGGGCAGCATACAGTGCCATGTTAGGTAATCCTGATATTACACAACAGCTCGGAGCTTCGCGGAGAATGGCCATTTCTTTTACAACAAACCTGTGCGGAAAACAGGAAACATAGACTGAGAATGTAAAGGAATATGCATTACATTCATACAGAGTTATGCTAAGTGTTCATTTATGTTTTTGTGCAATTAGGTCTCATTTAGAGGCATTACTTAGCCCATGCAGTGAGAAACAATGTGAAATTTATAGTATATGGATGTTACCATTCATTTGTCCTCTCATCGTATCTCTCTGTGTCAGATGTTGGGCTGAATCCATTAAACCCTCCAACAGCAAACAACTGATCACCAACTACCTGCGTTTTATAGAAAGTTAAAAAGGAAATTAAATAATGTTCAGCTAGTGTTTACAGTCTAATTCTTGATAAAACACTCAACACAATAACATAATAATCAACAACATAGAATTTCTTGAGTCATGAAATTTGGTAGTAGTTCTCATAGTCCAAAGCACTTGACAATGTTGATTCATTTTGACATTGGAAGCCTTCTAAAGTTTTTTAGATACAACTTGCCACCTAGTGTCAATATAGAACCAATACAGATGTCTTATGTTAATAATAACCAAATCTTTGAGCGAATACAAAAAATTAATTTCCACATCTCACCTCAATGCCGTAGTTACTGCGTGGATTGTGCATAGATGCAATATCACTCCAAACATTAGTCCGTGGGTTGTAGACTTCTGCACTGTTTAAACGACTGTCACCATCAAAACCACCAACCTTTAAAAAAATGTATGTATTCTGTGTATTTCTATTCACGCTCATGCATTCATTTACATACACATAACCTTTAAACTGCGCCTTTTGGATTCTGTAGGATTATTACAGTTAACTACATTTTTTTTATTCATTAAAATCAGAAAATATATATGTGTACTCAGTGTGTTTAATACTCACAGCGTAAACTAGATCCCTGTAAGCGATCACACCAACACCCATGCGCCGGCTTCCCATGGGAGCGATGAGGGTCCACTGGTTTGTGTCTGGGTTAAAGCTTTCAGCTGAGGAGAGACAGTCTGTCCCGCTAAAACCCCCACAGATATAAACCTGCCAAGATATAATATAATATCAAATAATATGCATGATGTTTATAACGAAAGCCTTTCACATAACTGTTACGAAAAACAGTATGATATTCATCATTTCATATGATATTGTTACTGTTTCTCATTTATATGAGTATTTCTCCATTTCACCAGTCCTTCTGTTTTCCAGGTCACAGGTGGAGGTTCTTACCCTGCCCTGCAGTGAGGTGGCGCTGGCAGCATTCCTCCGTTTGCTCGTGGACGCGATCATAGTCCACTGGTTGGTGTCAGGATCATAGCGTTCAGCTGATCTGAGCGCTGTGTGTCCATCAAAGCCGCCGACGGCATAAATGAGCCCATCCAGAAGAGCAACACTAACATTGTATCTGCGTTCATACATTGGAGCTACCTACAACACAACACGGTTTTAACATTTAGTAGCATTTAAAGTCGGCGTCTATACATACTATAGATTTAAACACACCATCTCATTTTCTCTTCTTTCATTAGCAATAAAGTACAGCGGTATTACCATCATTTTTGATGGACCTTTTGTGAAAGGATCTTCAGATGGTCTTTATGGAACCATTTAGACAAAAAAAAAGGTTCTTCTATGGCATCGTGAAGCAGCTTTATTTTTAAGAGTGTGTGGGTATCTCTTAAATATACTTAAATATGAAATATGAAACATAATTACTATTAAATTATTACAATTGTTGGGAATGACAATGGTTTTATCATTTACCATAAACCATTTTACATCAGTTCTATCGGACACAATACGATGCGAATCGAACGCAGTACAATCTGGTACCCATCACTTCACTCCTCTCCTTTTTTTTTTAAGCAAGCAAAATCAAAGTTACCTGTTGACCTACAACATTACTCACCTCATGCCATGTTCGAGTCATCAGATTGAGTTTTCTCACGCTGCTTAAATACTTCCTTCCATCATAACCACCAACACAGTAGACAAACTCATCCAGGACAGCTGTGCCATGACAGGTTCTGGGACTCTCGTGCTCAACAGTCACATCGACCCAGCGCTCTGCTTTCATGTCATATGCCTCGATCACATTGGAGAGCGTGCTGTCGCTCCATCCTCCGATGGCCAATAGGATCGCAGAGGGCAGACGTGGGCGTTTCAGTTGATGTAGGAGCTCTAAGTTGATGGGTTCATGTAAATCCATGTAATTTTCAAAAAAAGCCTTCGTTGCATTGGTGATAAGGGGCACGCAGGCTTCATTCTCCATCACCAGTGGATTGCTCTGTACTTTACTGATGAAGTAGCCTAATCTCATCAATCCCATTCGAACCTGAAGAACAGAGAAGAGAGTTTACACTTTGAGAATTGCTAGTCTGTTGATATGGTGTCCAGAGTGCTTGCAACATCTTTTTACTCTGTATTTTTGCCTTGTTTTCTACAAATATCTAAACTTTCTCAAATAGAGATGATGACCAAAAAAAAATGATTTAAGTTATTAATCTTGTTTTAAGAAAAATTATCAAAATTAAGCATATTGAACTTTTTTTTTTAAAAAAGTATAACAAGATTCTTTTCCTTAGCTCTTTTTATTATTATATTATATTATATTATTATTTTATTATTAGATTATTATATTTAATAAAATCTAACACAATCATTACTTAAAAGAAAATAAACTTAAACTTAAAATCTACTTTTTAATTTCAGTTGCAAAGGCAACATTTTTAATTTCCTTTAGTTTAATTTGATGTACTACTATAATAAAACCAAATGAAAAACTAAATGAATCTATTTAAAACTATATAGGCTAACATAAAACGCTAATAAAATGATAAAAACAAAATAAATTATACAGAAATTAAATAAAAATGCAATAAATTAATAAACATAATATTTTTTTTCTTGTTTTAAGTATAAACTAATTTACTTTTGTTATTATATTGTTAAAAACACAAGAGCATTTTAAGTCATTTTCCTTCTCTACTTTTTAGACATTTCTAATGAAAAACAGGACAAACATACTGAAAAAAATACAACTTTTTAAGCCAAAAGGTAAAAATAACAACAACAAAACTTTTTTGCAGTGCAGGCTGTTGAAAGATCGCTTCTCTATTTTACCTTTGGCAGAAGCGTGGCAATGTCTTTCTTTCTGCTTTCAGGTGCGTAAGCAATCCAGCGGAGCACGGCTTCAAAAACCACCTCCTCCTGTTTGACATTCAGCTCATCCTTATCGATGATCTTCTCAAGCTGTTCCAGTGAGAGCTCCAGGAACTCCTTAGACACTTGCAGAACCTCCTCAAAGTGCTGCAGGATGTAGAGCTGTGCTTTATGGTGGAGCTTTGAGCAGGAGTAGAAATCTTTAGTAAACATGCAGATGCCAATGCAGTTCTCCAGACATAAGCGTGACTCCAGGAAATGACAGCATTCATCTACAAGACCATAGACTAAGAACTGATCAGCTGCAACTAAGAGCTCCGCCACATTTTCTTCTGTAATGAAGACACATCTTGTGTATGCGTACTGAATGATAAGAGATAAGATGTTTTGGGACATTCCTGGAATTTCAAGGAAATCTTCTGTGCTTCCGGTCCAACGGTTGGAAAAAAGAACCCTGCAAACAAATTAGAATACTGTGTTCTCTCAATTCAGTTCTATTCATCTTAGGCAGTTTTAACAGTATGATGTTATTGATTATAATTATGTAGGCCTATCATTATTTCTAGGTAATCTACTTTGAACACTGTTGCAGTTTAAATGCTCACCTAAAATAAGAACTGCAGCCACACAAGATGATCTTGTGCACTTGAAATTCTGTGTTATTTGCCCTGATGATCAAGTCAGTGTGTTCACCCAGTAAACGGGCTTCATCAAACACCTCACAGACTGTGGGACTGATGTTCTCCATTTTTACCAGCTGTCGGTTTTTAGTAAATGTATACATTCTCCTCATCTCAAACTCTGACTGAATTCTCGTGACTCCAGCATTCAACTTATTCCAATTTATTCCAATACTTGAGTGACAAGGACCATGCAGAGCGATTTAACAAGACAGGTGCTCAGAGTTGAAAACAGTGAAGATAGTAGACTGACTTAGATCATTTCTCATTTTTGGCTAACACACAGGAAACATGCATTTCTTGAAGGGCAATAGCAACAAGTCACTCCCCTACTCACCTCTCTCCTTGACGGTAACGGTACACTTTTAAATAAAAGGGCTGCAAATGAACCCCCCCCAATCTAACTTGAACATAAACACACCTATCATCATTAATACAAAAACGCAACTGTCTTGCTTAAATTACACAAACATAAGTAAACTCTAAAGAAATACCCATGATGCACCGGGCGCAGGAGTCCATACAGGCTCGTAATGATCTGTCCTCACGGCAAGCATTGGTTAATGGCTGTCATGTGACTGATGCGAGCCAGATCCTTTTATTAACAAAATTTAGATAGTTACATGTGATTGTTATGGGGCAAAGACAGGGCTCCATACACACATACACATTAAAAAAATAATAATAATAAACCCCAAGAAAAGGGCACTTGAGGCATCCAGAAGGAAAGGGGCGGGTGCTCAAGCACCCTTCGCCACACCCTCTGCACGTGCCTGCCCCTCTGTTCAAGTGAGCCTATTAAGGTCTTTTTTAGACTATCAAACCTCCAGGGCAATGTTTTTTCTTGCTGCACATTGCATGGAGAGACTAAAATGCACACATTGTGACGGATGTTGAGATGTTTTACGGGAATTGGGCCTTTGTTTCATCTGTTTTGTTTTCAAGGAACTTCTGAAGCTTTGGTTTCATTTCAGATCTATGGACAACTGGTTTGAAGCTGCATTTACATGTCTCTGTGCATTAGTCACGGACAACAATGAGATCAACAATGATCAGTGAGCTAATAATGAATGATTAACATGCTTCTCAGTCAGTCTTGAGACATGGGACCAAACAGGTCCTGCAAGTGTAGCTGCTATTAGATATAAAAATATTTTTTTATTTTACACTTTATGAGGGATTAATAATAGAATGTATTTAACACAATTATCACCTTCAATTTAATTTACTCATTATTATCCTCTCACTGCATCTAAAACAGTCTGTTCAGAGAGAAGGGTTTAATCATTCATATGCCATAAAATGGATAAAAATATTTGTTTAATGATGAAAAAGAGCTTGTTTCATCAGATCAGCAACACTTAATAATAGCTTCTATCAAAGCAAGGCTGTTTTTTAATGACACGTGTGTTTCATAAGATATTAAGGTTGCATTCTCAAATGACCCCCTAAATAATTAAAAACATTTTGGAGCATCCTTAATCATTGAGCTTACTGAGCTTTTGTAAATTAACATCTAAAGAAAAATAATGATAATGACCTATAAAATATGACCTATAAAGATGTAGATTACTATTAAATTAAGTATTATTTATTAAAAATGTAAAATTCTGATCTCTAAAATGTTGCAATAGTGAGTCTGGTGTTGAAATTAAAAGATGCATCTCGAGACTCGCATGATCCAGTTTGTCTACATTGCTCAGATGATGCAGAACAGAAAGAAGCACATTTGTCAGTAGACTTGAGCTCCTCCCACTGGATATAAAGTCAGATACACCTCATCAGCTCTCTATCTTGCCTCAAACTTAAAGATCGACTACGACGTGTAAAATGGCATCTGAAGGTTTTACTGAGGTGGATTTCACTTGTCCTGTGTGCTTTGACTTTTTCATAAATCCTGTTGTCCTGAGCTGCAGTCACAGCATCTGTTCAGACTGCATCCAGGCCTTTTGGGAAAGCAAGGGAATTAACGAATGTCCCATGTGCAGAGAAATATCGGCAGTGAGTGAGCCGCCGTTAAACCTGGCTTTGAAGAACCTGTGTGAGACCTTCCAGCAGGAGCGAAGTCAGAGATCTTCATCAGGAGGAGATGAAGCCGTCTGCAGCGCACACAACGAGAAGCTGAAGCTCTTCTGTCTGGATGATCAGCAGGCCGTGTGTTTGGTGTGTAGAGACTCCAAGCTGCACACCGACCACAGCTTCTGTCCCATCGATGAAGCCGTCAACAATAATAAGGTAATAAGTTAAAACCATTTTACTCATTCGTTTTCACAGTGACTAATATATACCAGTTTCAGGTGTGTATATTTTGAGGTTAACTGTATGTAACTCTTTGTGTCTGTTGAATTCTTGGCCTTTGACTCTGACACTTTTTGCAAAACACAACACAACACACAATTCTTTACGCAACACAAGCAAATCTAAGATGAACTGATATTATGGCAAAGCCGTTCGCAAATTGCGACTTTTTTCCCAGTTGCAACAAAAATAAGATAAAAAGTCAGTGTTATATTCTTTGATTTTTTTATTCAATGGCAAAAGCTTGCATATAAATCGATCTATGAATCTGCTCATACAGTGTGTGTTCGTGGTTATGTTATGAGCGTTTGGTATACATTGTGGTCAATTAGTCTTTGAGCAGGTGCCACAGGTTATAGTGCATTTTCACCCCTCCCTGCCTCCAAACACATTCCCTCCATTGTCTCTTTTTTCTGTAGGATCAAATCAAAGAGAAACCATCAACTAAATCAATAAAAAAAGAAGAGTGAGACACCATTTCTGTGTTGTTTTGGTAACACAATATAAGCTTTATTAGTTAACATTAACTCCTTTAGTTAACTAAGAACAACGAATGTGTGATGAATCACCAGAGACATGATCCAGCTTTTATTAGGGTAGTCAGACAGGCAGAGGTTGGTACACAGAGCAAACAACAATGTCAGAGGCAGGTGAGAAGTTCAGAGTCGAAAAGCATGCAAAAGGGTCAGGGCAGGCAGCGATAATCAAGAGTCCATCAAACAGTCCAAGAAAAACCAGAAGATCCAACAGGAATAAACGCTTAGTAATGAAACCCAGGGCAATCTAGATTTCGCGTTGAAGTAACGCGAAGATCATATCTTTCAGATGTGCGTTGAAGTAACGCGAAGTCGTCATTTATATAGGGCAGAAAATGACAAACACCTGTGGTCGGAATCAAGTAAGGTACGTGGGTTAAAAGTGTCCGGGTAGGAACGTTAAAACTCTGGCGAAGGATCCCGCTGCCGGGTTCCGGAGAGAGCCACGGAGGCGCGACTCGTGACAGTTAATTTCAACATTTATTAATGAATTGTTAAAATTAAAAGTGTTTGTTAATGCACTGCAAATGAACATGAACTAACATAGGCTATTGTATTTTCATTAACATTAACAAAGATTAATATGTGTATTTTTCATTATTCACTCATGTTAATACATTAAGTAATATAAATTTACGGAGGATTATTGATATAAGTTTTTTTTTTTCCAGGAGAAACTCAAAGCTGTACTGAAAGAATTACAGCAGAAGAAGGGAATATTTGATAATTTTAAACTGACGCTGGATCAGACCGCTGACATTAATAAGGTTTGAAATAAACAACGTGATTTGAACTCTTCTAGGTGTTATAGTTCTAGTTCAGCTGATACCTCGCTGTTTGTTTACAGAATCAAACTAAAGAAACAGAGGAGAAGATCAGTAAGGAGTTTGAGGAACTTCGTGAGATTCTGCGCAATGAAGAAGTGGCCAGAATAACAGTACTGCGAGAGGAAGAGGAGCAGAAGAGTAAACAGATAAAAGAGAAGACTAAAAATACCAGCAAGCAGATCATATCTATCACATGTGCAATCAGAGACGTGGAGAGGCAGATGAAAGCTGAAGATGATTCATTCCTGCAGGTACTGTTACTGTTGCGCTGTGTTTTACACTGCATGAAAGAGTTCAGAAATCCATAATAGGGGCACTTTAAGACACAACCGTCAATGAATGTTATTTATTTTTTTGAAATAATTAATTTTTGTCTTGTTGTCTTTACAGAACTTTAAGAGCACACTGCAAAGGTTTGTTGCGTTCCTGTTTCTCTTCTGAAGTCTCTGGCTGTCCACCAGCAGCGTCTCTGAGGTTGTTGTTTGTTTTTCAGTGCTCAGTTGAGTCCGCTAGATCCAGGGAGTGTTGCAGATTTGCTTATCAATACTCAAGAATACCTGAGCGACCTGAGGCTCTCTGTGTGCCAGAAGATTGACAGCTCCAGGGGGGAGCCCAGTGTAAGAGGGCTCCCAAATAACAGACGGGGCCAAGGCTTCAGAGGAGGCCCCAATACCAGGCGGGGCCCCACCACCAGAGGGGGTTTCAGGGGGGTCCCCAACTTCAGGGGGGCGGGGCATTTTAAGGAGGAGCCTAATAACAGAGGGAACCCCGGTTTCAGGGGAGAACCTGGTTTTAATGAGGACCCCACTCCCAGAGGGGGCCACAGTTACAGAGGGGACCCCAATTCCAGGGCGGGCCACAATTTCAGGGGAAACGGCAATACCCGAGGGGACCACAGGGGCCACAATGAGGGACCACATAGATTCAGAGGGGGCCAGAATGACAGAGGGGCCCATAATAATAAGTGGGCGGTTCCAGAGGTAATCTTGAACCCTTATATGAGGAAGACAAGTTAAGCTTAGCCAGCTATACCCTCCACAATAAATCCTTTTAAAATTAGCAAAAATATCTTACATTTAAAATATTCTAGTAGGGTTTATTTTGTTTAGAGCAATGAAAAATAATTTTTGTAGTATTGCACATACATTAAGAGTTTATTGTGTCAGTAACACTTTAATGTTTGTTAGTTAACAACATTATTTATCATAAACTAAGAATGAACAAAACTTCTACAGCATTTATTAATCTTAATGTTAATTTCAGCATTTACTAATTTTTAATTTACTACACCATTTACTAAATTTCTTAATCACTGATGAACAGTTTAATGAAAACAGACAGAATTAACACTCACACAGAATAGAAGCTATGAAACTTACTTAACAGATATGCTTCATTTTCTTTTTACTATGATAAGATATCCGATTTTTAATATTATTATTATTATTTGTGTGTGTGGAGTGTAAGCAGAGACAGAAACAGAACTAGCTTTTAAGAGTGTGTACAGCCATATAAAGTTGGCTTTATTTTTATATTCTGTTTAATGGTTAAACAACATTTTAGCTATTATAAAACGTCTGATTAGTTGAAATGAAATGAGCTTGTCTTATTAGAAGTCAGCGTACCATGGAAATGACTTAGAAGTGGATATTTAAAGGTTGAAAAAGACATATTTTGGGCCTCACGTTTTCAATGGGGGGAAAAAATAAAGCTTTTATTTTATAGTTAAGAATATGACAATGGAATGTTTATGTTTTCTTTATGTTGTACTTGAGTGAGATTCTAAAAAGCAGCAAAATGCTGAAAAATATAAGAAAAAGCACAACGGTCAAAGACGTCCATCTGTAGCACATTTATATTAAAAAAAGGCTTTCATTTGTTTTTACTACTACTTGAAATACTCTCTAAAAAGATTGAGAGTTTTTGACAACGTGATGATCTACTCATGATACTATGACATTATCACTAAAAAGTACCTTTTTTTATATTAAGCCTGTTATTATACTTCAGTTAAAACCATAGGCTGTTTTAGGTGTAGACAAAAATTCTTCATCTTAGTCATATCTAAGGGTTTTTAGATATGGGTTTTTTCTTTGATATGCAAACATACCATAAGTATCTTAATTCAGGATGTGGTTCTGTCAAATAGTTATTTTAATTTAGCTTTTATTTTGACAATAATCAAGTTTTGTACCATTCATAACACTGTTTTGTAATACAAAAATAGGTAACTATATCTTATAAATGCATAATAAAGAAACATTGATAAGCTATATATTTGTTTTTGTTTTATTCACATTTTAATATATCTCTGGCAACTATCTAACGTTCATGTCGTTTAAAGAAATAGCAAAATAATTAGACTAAATAATCATGTAGTTAAGAATATTTATCTCTAGAGCAAAACTATATAGACTATATTTGGATTTAAATATACTGAACTATTAACATTATTATGATAAACAGCAGCTATGATAATAAAGATGTGTTGTTTATATCGCGACGTTATTGTAAAGTCACACATGAGGGCAGCAGAGGCCTTGGCGGTGACGTCACGGCGTGACGTAGCGACGCACGAGCGTGCTCCCGTCAGCTGATCAGTGAGCCGCTGCGGAATTAACTCGCGCTGGTGCGATATTTTCCTAAATTCAACGACATAACGAATATGAGACGATAAAGAGCGGCTCCGGTGAGTAAAACACACCGACGTTTGATCTGCCACGCGACCGGACACCGATAGAGCCTCGCGGACACATTATAATGATGATAAACACACAGATGAACGGGCCAGAGGTCAATATACACACGATATACATACACAAACACACACACTCACATCATCTACATTCAAAACGAACATTTATATCATACACAGTGTGTACATGTATGTTATATACCTCTACGTCTACACACGCACTGTACACAGCAGATACACTAACACTACACACACATATGGCATTTTTGCAGCTCAAAATGTTGATGTTCAATTCATATAAGAGTGTTTCTAGTGAATTATATCAACTGCTGAAGGCCAGTGTTCTGACAGACGTAAGAGTTTCATTATTAACTCTATTAAAAAAGGGCTATTTCTGTTATTATTATTATTTTCTCAACCAGTCCAGCCCTGCATCATTGATCCACACAGGAACTATTTTTAGGCCAAAATGTGATGAACAGGGCTGCTAGTGTTTTATTGTAAGCTTAAATTAAGTGAAAGGAAATGTGCAATAGACAAGCATTAAATAGGCCTTGACCGTAATCGGTTTAGTGCATTAAATTTCAGTTTAAATGTGCAAAGCTGGTTAAGTGATTCTGTTACAGGTTTCATAGTTGTTAATTGTGCTGTTTGTAGAGATATGCGTAATTTAATGCAATTATATGAGATGTATGCTAATGCAGCATGTTTATCATCTGTATCGCTGCATATGCATTATAGTGTGTATATTGGCATGCAGGTAGGATTAGCTGTTTTTTTTCATGCAGTGTTTTGCTTGTTGCATACTGTATATCTCATTTATTTAACATGAATGTTACAATATAGCAATCAGCAGGCCTTGACATTAATGCCACTTATGCATTAGTCATATCCTATTGATGATAACATCAATTTAGCTTTGTTTCTCAGGCCCATGGTCATTTTTGTATTGGCTTTAAATAGTTTGTTTTATTTAACTATGGATACTATCTTTATTAAAGGTGTTAATTAATTAACTGGTGATTTGTTATAAAGCAATACTTCATGCCACTGTGGCTTCAAAAGTTTGCATAAATTTGACTTGTCTTTATGTTTCTGCATATTGCGATATCTGTAGACTTTCAGAGAGATCAGAAAAGCCCTGAGCTCATTGGTAGATTTCTGATCAGTACGGATGAACACTCATTGATTACTCTGAAAGGCTTTGGTTTCATTCGGCTGCTGTTGTGTTGTGAGAGTCGGTCAGACCGAGAGAGAGACGGCAGAGCTGGAACACGTAGTCGTATTGTTTCTAAATCAGCCGAGCAAGCCTTTTGAGGATGAAAATAGTTCATTTAGTGAAAATTAAGCGAGCGTTTCGCAGGCTCAGGTTTAATCTGAGGAGACGCAAGCATGTCAGGTACAGTCATTTCCTTCCTCTGTGTTTGTGTTTGAATTGTTTTGATGGATTTGAAGTCATGTGTTCTTAATAAACTGCTTTGTTTATAGCAATACATATATCATTTATTTCTGACACTTCCTGTAATGTTGTATCTTTATGATTTATTTGATGTTGTTTATACAAATGGATTAGAATACTGGTAATGAATCGGGTTTCATTATACAATAAAACACAGGCTAGCAGCAGTGATTAATGTTAAAAGCATGATTTGTGCTGTTTTATTGGACTAGCGCTTATGGAAGTGTTCAATAGTACTTACAGTGAGAATCATTGATGTCCGTTTATCTGTGCATTACGTAACCATCTCAGTTCTGCTTCAGTTCCGTTAAAGACTGATTTTAATGACCGATTCAAGATACATTTGTGCTGCACTTATAATATCAGATGTTCAACATTTGATCAGAATTAAGAGTTTGTACTTCACAACTTCTGTATGTTGTTTTAAGGGATGGATATTGATTTTTATTGATTTTTTTGTCAGTTTGAGGTTAATCTGTGATGTTTGTCAATCATGGTGCGCTCATTTGTTCCAGATGGAAACGAGTTCCTGTGTTCTTTCATGTGTTCTGTGCGTTTATCTGTGTACTGTACAAGTTATGCAAAATATAGGAATAGTATAGTATTAGTAGAATGCTAGTGGAGTCAATGATCATAAATATATAAATCTGTTAGGAAGGAGGTGGCACATTTGTATACTTGTATAGCCTATAATTTATATAATTCCTGGTATATAATTTTTTTTAAGGTTTCCTAGACTTTAAAGACATTTTTTATTGGGACATTCTGCTTTCAATTATATAAATAAACTCATACATTTTCTAAAAGCCTTTTCCTGGGAAAATATAAAAAT
>JAUMHP010000078.1:838279-856848 GCA_032361065.1 Enteromius trimaculatus | reverse complement strand
TTACTCAAAAACACATTTAAAATACTAGATTTTTACATTTACAGATCACTTATTAAAAATGTGTGTGTAATGCATGTACATAGGAAAAAACAGATAGATTTTTTTTTATATATTTATTAATTTATTAAGAAATTCAGAAAAGCTACAAATCAGTGGCCACAAAATTTTAATCTAGCATAAAAATGACTTAAATGACACATTTAAAGCTTGTATAATTATCATAGTTTTGGAGTCCATAGAGATAAAGATGAGAATAAACAGCAATATTGTTTTAAATACAGCCCACGATGACTCTCAGTCTGAAGGTTTCTCACCATTTAAAGTGTGTGTGTGTGTGTGTGTTTCAGAGGACACAGTGGTGGCCGTGTCTGTCACCGGGATTCTCAAGGTGTGGATCATCACCGCTGACGTCAGCAGGATGCAGGTGAGCAGTTCGATATGTCAATAAACATGGGTTCTGCACAGAAACCCCGCGTAGATGTAGAATGAAAGTGTGTGTGTGTTTCCTGCAGGATCTGGACCCCGTGTTTGAGGAAGAATCGAAGCCCATCTACTGTCAGGGCTGCCAGAGCATCTCGTTCTGCACCTTCACACAGCTCTCGCTGCTGGTGGTGTGCTCGAAGTACTGGAGGGTGAGTGTGTGTGATAATGAGTGTGAGATGTTGTGCTTCACATCACGGTTTGAGTTACACCGATCTGTGCTGCAGGTGTTTGATGCGGGTGATTTCTCCCTGCTGTGTTCGGTCTCGAGCGAGAACAATCAGTCGTGGGTCGGAGGAGAATTCATCGCTGCTGATAAAGTCATCATCTGGACTGAAGATGGTTGCAGCTACGTTTACAAACTACCGGCCAGGTAATGCAACAACACATGATACTACAGGAAATAAATCCACAATCCTGATATGGGTTTGTGCAATTATTAATAAATCCAAATAAATATGAGTGTTTCTAAGTGAAGAACATCTGTATGTTGGTTTGCACGCATGCAGCTCATGATCCATTTATATATTTTGTTTCACAGTAAATGCTGCTCAACACAAAATTGAGTTGGGGTGCATTTACCAAATGCTACACGGCATACCATATTAAAAAACGTTAAAAAAAACACTTTAATTTTAAAATAAATATTAATAACTTTTATCATCAGAAAATGTTGCAATTAGCATTTTTTCATTTTTAGCAATTGTGCAGCACGCACAAATGATCAAGAAATATCCACAGGCATAATACATACCTAATAACAGCAGACTTTCAAAACTAGTGCCAACTAATAACTTGAATTTATTTATTTTCTATATGAATTTAGATTTAGGCTGTGATTTAAAAAAAAATTTTTTTTATTATTATTTATTATTTATTTTATAGGTTTATTTTTGTTTAAATTAGTGATAACAAACTTAATCGCATCCAAAAAATTCACTTAATATATGTGTGTTTTGTGTATATTTATTATGTATATATGCATAAAGTTAGAGTTATACATTTACGAAAAATATGTTTGTTTTAAATATAAGTTAGACATTAATAATAATAAAACACAATAATAAATAGACACATGTAAATATTTTTGGAATATATACAAGCGTTTGTGTATGTGTATATATATATATATATATATATATATATATATATAATATGCACAGTACACACACAAATGTAAATAAAACTTTCATTTTGGATGCAATTAATTGTTTGACAGCACTAATTTAATGTAAAAAATATATATATTAAGTAAATGTGCACTTCTTTTCTGTCCAGATAATAACCACACCTGTCTGGACAGAGCTGACGCTACTTCAAGTTCTACTGCTAATCAGTGTGTGTGTGTGTTTCAGCTGTCTTCCCGCAAGCGAACACTTCCGCAGCAACGTGGGGAAGAAGACGGAGGGTTCGATCCCTCCTCTGGTGTACAGCATAGCAGACCGCGCAGACAAACAGGTCAGACAGGAAGCAGAGTGTGTGTAATCAACTTTACTAACCTGTATATGCCTGTTTATTCTTGACCTTCAGATTCAGTCAAATTTAGAAAGTGAACATTACAGGTGTCTTGAGAAGATTAAAGGTTATTACATTGTAATAAAAGATGATAAAGACAAGCTTTTTCTTTTAATAACATCACTGATGAATCAGAAAGATGATTTACGAAAGTAAATAGAGTCAGTTTGTGACTAGTTGAGCTCAAGCAATCATGCAGCGTGAAATGTCTTGTGTGTTTAAATTGAGTTTCTTTATAAAAAAAAAAAACACTGCTGTTTAAAAGTTTGAGGTTGGTGGGATTTTTCTCTTCTGCTCACCAAAGCTGCAAAAAATACAGTTAAAATGTGAAATATTATTACGATTTAAAATAAATGCTTTCTAATTGAATATATAGTAAAATGTAATTGAATCCTATATTTTCAGCATTATGACTTCCTTTAGAAGTCATTCTAATATTCTGATTTGATGCTCAAGAAATATTTCTGATTATTATCGATATTGAAAGTAGTTGTGCTGCACAATAATGTTTATGGAAACTGTGATGCATTTTATTTTTCAGGATTCACAGATGAATAGAGAGTTCAAATGAGCAGCATTTATTGCAAATAGAAATCTTGGTGACACTTTACAATAAGGCGTCATTTGTTAATATTAGTTAATGTATTTAACTACCATGAGCAAACAATGAACAATGCATTTCTTCCACTATTTATTAGTCTTTGTTAATGTTAGTTAATGAAACTAGTTTATTCGTATTAGTTCACGGTGCATTGACTAATGTTAACAAACACAACTTGCGATTTAAATAATGAATTAGTAAATACTGAAATTAGCATTAACTAATTAATAAATGCTGTAGAAGTAGTAAAAAGGAGCAGCAAATCAGCGTATTAGAATGATTTTTGAAGATCATTGACACTGAAGACTGGAGTAATGATGCTGGAAATTTAGGTTTGTTCACAGAAATAAATTAAAGTTTAACATGTATTCACTTAGAAAACAGCTATTTTAAACGGTAGAAAATCTTGGTGAGCAGATGAGACCTTATTATTACATGAAACTTATGTTTTTAGTTTGTGTTCTGTCTATATTTAGTCCCTGTCAGTCAGTGTTTGTGTGTTATCTGTGCCGTGTTTGATTTCTTTATGATTTGCTCTCTGTCTGTTGTTGCCCCGGCCCAGCTGGAGGAGGGGTGGGAGGGGCAGTGTGTTGTGGTGCGTCTTCCTGACAGCGCTTGTGGTCCGGAGCTCTACTCTCCTGAATTGCAATACATCCAGCGGCCTCTAGAGGCACCAGTAAGCCCAAACGACAGTGAGACGCAGGGGCGGGGAAGCTCTCGACGCATGATCAAATCACAGAATATGCAATATTTAATTTGACATGATCTGTTTTCAGGGATGTAACGATTCACTCAACTCACAATTCGATTCACGATTTCACGATTCGATTTAATTTGCTTTTTTTTTCCTTTACAAATAGTGACTTCAGAGAAATTACAAAGAGCAAGCAAATGCATGCACATTAGGGCTGTGCAACATGGACAAAATAATCATATTGCGAATTTTTTTAAACTAATATTGCGATTGTGATTTTTATTTGCGATTTTGGCAACTGTTTTTGCTTTTTCAAGCAAGCTTCATACATACATTCTAAATGTATTCAGTGCATAAGAAGTGCGTAACAAAACATTTCACAATGAATGAGATAACATTTACTGACAATGTGCGCATGCATCATATCTGTGCACATATTAGAGGTAATTGCGTTGGTAATTTCTTTGTGCCGTTTCTGAATAAAAATCTAAATAAATTAATAGATAAAATTGCAGCCTTACGCGATTTATAAATTGCATGTGCTTAAATTGCGATTGCAATTAAACTCACATTGTGTCAATCACATCATAAGAAGCTTCAGATCAGGTTCGATTTTCTTCGCTTTTACATCCGTAGCATGCAATTTTGATGAAATAGATGATGAATATGATTTATTTTACATAAAATATAAATGAAATGTGTCCTTTTATTGTTGCTTGGACAAAATGCTGCACATTTCTTTGTGAAATTGAAATATAATGCTATAATAACATACTAATATAACACTTATATATAGCATATTATTGCTCTTTTGTTGGTTTTGATTGCTTCTCATTTGTAAGTTGCTTTGGATAGAAGAGTCTGCTAAATAACAACATGTAAATGTAAATAACAAAACTGAATTGAAAACTTAAAACAAACCCCAAATCAAATCAATAATACAAGTCAAATAAAAACTCTTTATATTAACAAAATAATGCTCTGTCTGCTCTCTTTTCATTTAAAATATGAGGCAACCACTGCATTTTAATCACGATCCAATCAAAGATGCTGCATACATGCAACATGAGCAGTTTTTAATCTATATTAGACTGTATACATTTGAAACTTGAAGCAAAAACTGAATGTGCAGGTTCACTTTCTGCCAGCAGGTGGCACTTAAAACGTTTCCTTCGTTTCCGCTATAAACAAAACAGCACTGCATCATTGAACTCTAATATGCATCATACAGAGGCAAGATAAAATTCTACCTAACTTTTCTAAAAACAGTAAGTTCCCCCTAGACATACGTTCATATTGTACCGCGGTTTGTTACCATCTCAACCGATCTGAATAATTTTTAATCGTTGCATCCCTGTCTGTTTTATTTGAAAGGAATTGCACATAATTGGCATGTGTGAATATGACTGGATGTCTTGAGAGCTTCCTATGGAGATCCTGCCTCTCTTTTGCTGTCTGTCTAATAGTCACTCACTCTGATTCGCTAAGTCTCATGCTCCTCCCACTAAAATCGACCAATCATTGACCTTCCTCATTTGGTCTTCACATGGTGTGAAGATGCATGCAAAGTCCCAGAGCTTCTTTCCAGTTGCTTCAGCTTGTTTCAGACTGATGCATTTAATTAAAAGGTCTTGATGGAAGCCCGTTTCCACCACGGAGTAAAAAATCAAAAACGTTATTGACTTTCTTTCTCATTTTTCGTGTAAATTGTGAGTTTGTCTTTTACATCTTTTTTTTTCTCTTAGAAATGCATGAAATAAACTTGTAATTCTTTTTTTTTTGCAGCTGTGAGAAAATTGCAAGTAAAATTTTGACTGTATTCGCTGTTGCTTGATATAAAGTCAGAATTGCGAGATACAAGCGAAAATTTATCGCAAGATCATTTCTCACAATTCTGAATTTATTTCTCAAAATGTTGACTCTATATCACTCAATAATACTTTTATAACATGCATTTCTGAGTTTAAAAAAAAAAGTTTATTAATTAAACTTTCGACTAAAATTTTACTAAAATTTATAACTGAATACTAAAAATAAGTCAGAATTGCAAAATGCTACGGTAAGGGTTTTTCTTACAGTGTGTGTGTTTTTCTTACATTTATTTTCTCAGAATTGCTAGTTTATAAACAATTTTACACGCAGTTATGACTTCATATTACTCTATTCTGACTTTTGAGAAATTTACACAATAACCCACAATAATAATAAAAGTTGCATTTCTGAGTTAAAAATCAGAATGAATAAAGATGTGAACTAACGATTGTGAGAAAACAGGCAATTACCTTTTAATTTTTAATTCAGTGGCAGAAATGGGATTTTATAGGTCTGTAAGATCTGAAATGTAATATTAATAGATATAGAAGTGTGTTGCTCTCAGGTTGTCTTCAGCTGATTTCCCTGTGTGTTTTTTGGGTGTGTGTTCAGCATGTTTTTGCGTGTGGGTTTGTGAGTGTGTGTGTGTGTTAATCAGTGAAAGCTCAATGGTGGAACTTTGCACTGTTCTCAATACTAGATATAGCTTTGAAAATTACAAGGACATACATCAATATTATGTGATGCATTGATCTATTAAAAAAAGGCCATTTCCACTTCAGTTCATACCACTTCAGACACATGACATGGTAAAACATGAAGAGGAATTTTACATTGAAACATCTTGTATGAATAAATGTAAAATCTCTTTGTTTTTTTTGTTTTTCACACCAGAATAATTTAAACAGTACCTAATAAATTTTTATATCATTTTTTATATAATGTAAAATTGTAGGTTGGGGATAGACCGTTTTCTTTGATGGATAATTTAACACTTTTAAGTAATTTTTAAAAAGGATTATTAAAGCAAACATATTTTCCAATCTTTTAGATGACACAAACCCCCAAATATGATCATCCGAGGGACCTAAAATTTATAAGGCAAAGATCTATTTATATATTGTGTAAAATTAATATGATATTAGAAAAAGTATATATGTATTATCTATATAAATTTATATCATAATGTTTTTTACCCACAATAGAATTGTATTTTAGATGTTTTTAATATGAAATATATTAATCCTTTATTTTATTCTCGTTTAGTGCTTATTTTAATCAGTTTTTAATTTTATGTAATTTTTATTATGCATTTTTTAAATCTATTTTGTCACTTTATAATTTATTCAAATTTCTGTTTGTTATGCATTTTAGTCTTTTAAAATGTTTTTTCCATCTATGATGTAAATGTTAATTATTTATTTTAAAGCACTTTTTATTCTAGTGTTTTTTTTTAACCTTTTTATCAGTTTTTTTATTTTAGTTGCTTGTGAAATTTACTAAATCAATATATTTAGTTTATTCTAATCTACTTTTTTAAATTTTATTTATTCTTCTTTCTTATTTTTGTATTCATTTGTTGTTTTAATCTATTTTTATATTTAATGTGTTTTATTTATTTTTATCTTATAATTATTATAATAATTTTTTTTCTTTCCACGGACCCCTATCACTCCCTTATGGGCCCCTGAGGGTTTCCAGACCCCAGTTTGAAGAACGCTAGCTTTAAATCAGCTCTTACTCATTGTGGTGAAAAACACATTTTTTCCGTCAGTACGAGCGTATCATCACAGAAATAGCTGATTCCCCGTTCCTCAGCCATGATCCTGCATGAGCTGATTTATTCCCCGATGAAGCACATGTTGAGCAGCTTTCATGCACCCATGGCTCAGAGTTCAGCAGCGGCTCATAGACACTTCAGCGGTCAGACGAATGGCAGCGAGCTCAGGATGAGGCTCTGTCTAGAGCTCCGGATGCTTGCGGATGCTGATGTCTCTGTCTCCTGCAGCTCCTGATTTGTCCTCCCGTGACTCGCTTCTTCTTTGGACGGAGAGAGCCATTCCACAAACTCCTGATCCAGGGCGACTCCGCGGGGCGACTGACGGTGTGGAGCATCCCAGAAACAACGCCCATACAGCCGTTACCCTCCGCTGCAGGTACACCGCTCTCTCTCAACATTAACACACATTTATACAAATCTGAATTACTGTATATTATTCTGCTCAAAAGAATATGCTATTATGCTGACACCTCATGCTTACAATAAACATGACAACATATTTTTAACAAACTTTAATTATTTTATTTTATTTAATTATTATAAAAAATATTTTATGAATTTTTCATATTACTAATTATTTTAATGTAATAGTATACTTCACACATTACACACACAAAAAATAAAAATAAAAAAACATGAAGAAATATTTATTACACTTCTTACACATTACAAAAAGTAAGCATAAGAACGTTTTTAGATTTGTTTTTATTAATTTTTTTTTTCATATTTAAGAATATTTAACAATTGATATTTTAAAGAAAATCTTTTCACTTTTTATTAAAAAGAATCACAAAGGGAATATTGTTAACAATTTGTAAAAATTATTGTAATTTTAAAAGTGGCATTGTATTTTGCTGTTTTTATCAACTATAATCAAGTATAACATTTCACTCCTTTTTTAACATTTAATCAGAAGTAGTGTGGAAAACAGCTTTGTGGTTTCCTGAAGTTAGCAACCTAGATCATTTTGACTTTGTTAAACATGTTTATAATGAGTTCACATGAAAAATGGAAGTAATAAGTAATAACTTTAAAGCATAATAATATTTGAAATTCAGCTAATCATGGCAATATCCAAATAATTATTATCCAATATTCATTATAAACTATGCACGATGCATTATGGTAGTATTCAGTAGCAAACAGCTGCAGATGAGTCTGCTTGCTTCACTGCATCAGGACAGTGTGTGTTCAGTACTGCCCTCCTGTGTCTGCTTGTAGTATTACAGACACAGGCTCAGAGGCTGTCAAACAGCACAGAAACACACATTAACACTGTTTTCTCTGTCCTCCAGAGCTGCAGGTGTCGGTCAGCATCAGTCTGCAGGAGGCCTTTGATAAGTTAATGCCGTCTCCGGCCGGCATCATTGACCAGCTGAGCGTGCTGCCCGGAGCTAACGAGCCCATCAAGGTGACGGCGAGTGTGTATATCCCGTCTCAGGGCCGGCTGGTGTGTGGACGAGAGGATGGCAGCATCGTACTGGTTCCTGCCACGCAGACAGCCATCGTTCAGCTGCTGCAGGGAGAACACATGCTGCGCAGAGGTGAGGCTTTCAGAGCAACGACAATAATACTTACAGTGTTAGATAACTCATTTTAGGTTTTAATATAAATATTAAAATGTTATATATTTAAAAAAAAAAATAAACATATTATTATTATTATTATCAGATCTAGTTGCAATAATAATAATAGTTATTATTAATATAACTATTGTAGTTGAATTTTATATTAATATAAAAATGTAATTATATTATAATGCCTATTATTTATCATATTTATTTGCAACAACATTAATACTTATTATTTTAGTTGAATTTTATGTTCATGTTAAATGTCATTTATACTTTCATTAAAATATACTTTCATTAAATTTTCGTGATATATTACATTATCTGCTACAGTTTGCAGCGAATTATGTATGAATGTTTATATTTTTTTATAATTATTTTATTATGCAAACTATTATTGCTATTAATATTGCTATTTTTGATATGTTTAACATTTAATAATAATGTTGTTATTGTAACTTTTATTTGTTAATAATAATATTTCACAGTGTTTTCTAGAGGATTATATGAAGAGATTATATTTTTTTGGTATTTAGCACACTATTATTGCTATCAATGTTACTAATATGATTTATTATTATTATTTTTTTTTTTTTATTAATATAATTTGTTTGTTTTTATATATATATATATATATATATATATATATATATATGTGTGTGTGTGCGTGTGTGTGCATTTAATGTTTTAATATATATATATATATATATTTTTTTTATTTCTGTATTATTTTTATGATTATTATTATTATTAATAGAGTGCTAATATAAGACAATAACAATAACCGGTAATTATATTTTAGAATGACTGACTGATCTCTGTGTGTGTGTGCAGGCTGGCCTCCTCATCGGACTCTCAGAGGTCACAGGCACAAGGTGACGTGTCTGCTGTACCCACACCAGGTGTCTCCGCGCTATGATCAGCGCTCGCTGGTGTCTGGTGGCGTGGACTTCTCCGTCATCATCTGGGACATCTTCACCGGAGAGATGAAGCACATCTTCTGTGTTCACGGAGGAGAAATCACGCAGCTCATCGTGCCTCCAGAGAACTGCAGTGTAAGCTTCCTCCGTATACTCCGTAAACACAGACATTCAATAAGAGCTTTCAGTGGGTGGGGCTTGTTGGTCCAGATGTTCCCTCTGATTGGTCAAGTGTGATGGCTGCAATTTTTTTTTTTTTAGAAAATGCTGACACGGTTTTATATTGGTCTTGGATATCAATTAGTTAAATAAGTGATTCCAAAACTACTTCCTGCATCTGAAGTGTTTCTCAGCACTGATGGACAGGGTTTGGTCTTACTGTCATGAGTTTAAAGAGCCGCTGCAGAAGCTGGTCAATAACTGAACTCTATCACAGCTCTTTTAATCCATCCTGGCGTGATGCATAGTGTGTCTTATTATTTTTTATAAATGTATTAATTTATTCAGAATTATTAATAATAATTAATTACAACAGTTATATATGTATATATATATAATTAATGTGTGTAATTTTAATGTTTTATTTTTTGTATCTCTCCAAGAGTACAAAAAATATTATGTGAGCCATAATATATTTTATTCTTTTTTTTTTTTCTTTCTTTTTTTTTATAAAATATTATATATATTTTTTTATATTAGAAATATGCTTATAAAAGAAATGAATAGCGTTTTGGCATTGGGCAGAATAATCCTTATTAATAATCGGATATTTTATGTCCATAAAGTTCTAAATAATCAAATTCAGTAAAGCACTTTAAAATGTTTGCTTTTAAAATAATTGTAAAAACATTATAAATTTAACAAAATTTTATTTTATTTTAAAAAATGTGATCTTTATTTTCTATTTTTTTGTTAATATTAATTAAATCACTTGTGTATGTATTTAGAATTTGTATAATTATATTTGAACTTTTGAATTATATATATATATATATATATATATATATATATAAATAACAGTTTTTTTTATCCCATTTTCATTTTAATGTCACTGTAGTAATTTTGTTTTATACTAATATTGTGTAAACTACCTATGGATATTCAGTCAGTATTTGCTGTCGTCACTAGCATCACAGCGGTGTGTTCACGTGTTCTTCACTGTTCTTAAAGGTTCCTGTGAAGACATTGAAAAGTTCATCCGGCTCTCGACGGCCGCTGAATTTCTAATCTCTGAGTCTCACCTCGGTGACCAATTAGACAGACTTTCTGCGCTAAATGTCAGACGAAGAGGCCAAAACGCAATCAAAAGAAACGGCCGCGCCGTTGCCATGGAAACGCTCCGAGTTTCCCTCCTTAAGTCCTGCTTGACCTTTGCTGCAGGATTTGTTGTGTGAGGCGGACCCTGAGTGACCTTACGTCCAGTTTAATTTGATTCGCGCTGATATCATTTCCACTTTCATTGTTGGCAGCTTTTGACTTCTCTGTTGTGTTTTCTCGATGTTGTTTGGCATTTTATTCGGTGTGAAAGACGCAATCGATTGGAGAGAATGTTTGGGGTTTTATTTTTTACCACAAATGAAAGTCGTGCCTTTTTGACCCTTAAATAAACAGCTGATGTAACCTAATGACTCGGAAAGAAACTTTAGTAAAAAACACAGTTACATTTTTATGTAGAAAAACTGAAATAATTTCTGAGTTAAAAATCTAAATCCTACTTGTTTCAGTGAAGAGTTTAAATTATGAATCATCATACTTGACCATTAGAGCTGCTAGGCCCCGCCCATTCTCACATCACACATTTTCATATTAGATATTTTTGCTAATTCTATAAAAAATGATTTTTTTACACACATAAATCATCTCTTTTGACCCGTAAAATGAACAAAGTTGTGTGACTAAAACAGTGCTTTTTCTAATTGTGTGCATTTCATCTGCTCTAGCTTGTTTATAATCTCATTTAGGGCTGGGCGATATATATTAGCGCCAAATCTCCGTCAGCTGTTTTTAAAAGGAACGCCAGCGTATACACAGAGCCGTAGATCATGGAGAAGCTGCGTCACTGAATCACCTGCGAAACTCAACCATAGCTTCGTGATCTACGGCTCTGTGTATTCCTTTTCTTGGTCTTATTTTATGATCATCTAAATACTACTATTATAGATTTATTATTCACTTTTTTCATTTTAATTAAAGTAACACTGCTGTTTTTAGACCTTTTTAGTAGTTTTTTTTTTTTTTATTAAATGTCTATAATATTGTAGTAGTTTTAATTATTTTAGTTAAAAAGTTCAAATGAAAAGTTAATTAGGCAATTAATTAAATTATTTTTTTAATATTTTATTTTATTTGTCACCCTGGAGCACAAAACCAGCCATAAGGGTCTTTTTTAATTGTTTTTTAATTGAGATTTATGCATACAGTGCATTGTTGGCTGCTGCTACTAATAAACCTGTGCTGCTGAAGACTGCGTTAGTGCTTCAGAGCCACATGTTAAATAAAGTATTTTAGTAACAAAAATGTTTCCTATGCTTTTAGTGTTAGTTAACTGCAGTAACCCTGGTTCTTCATTTGTAAATCACACTGGATGTACATGAGCTAAATGAGTAAGTGTCCAATCAGAGACGGCGCTTGCAGTGCTAAGCCCCGCCTCTGCCGCACTTTGGGCTAATGTTGTTAGCGTGTAATTGTTGTGGTGTTGTTTCAGACGCGTGTGCAGCACTGTGTGTGTTCGGTGGCCAGCGATCACTCGGTCGGTCTGCTGAGTCTGAGGGAGAGGAAGTGCATCATGCTGGCGTCCAGACACCTCTTCCCCATCCAGGTCATCAAGTGGAGGCCCTGCGACGATTACCTGGTGGTGGGCTGCTCCGACGGCTCCGTCTACGTCTGGCAGATGGACACAGGTGAGCCTGGGCTCGGGGTCAGAGATCAGAGATCATGGTGGCCTAGCAACAGTGCATCCATATTGAGTAATTCAGAGAATGTGTGTGTGTATATATATATATACATATATATTGTCTTATTGATTTGAAATCAAGTGTTTTGTAATGGGAATCATTCATTTACCCATTATTAGAGGTTTTGCACATTTAGTTTATTATTTAGGTTGCTGCTGGATAATATTTATTTATTTTTTTTGTTACTATTTAATAAAATACATTTAAATGTAGTGTTTAATTTTATTACTTAAATTAATATACTTTTTTCATAATCGATTTTTGTTTTAGGTGTTTAGAATTGTTTATTAATTTAGACAAAATAATATACAATATTTATGTTGGTCCCAACATTTGTTAGCCATAATATAAATATGTATAAATTTATTTATTGATCTATAATTAGAGATTTTGCACATTTAGTTTATATTGGTTGCTACTTGATGTTTATGAATGAATTATAATAATTTGTAGGTTGTTTAAATAAAAATGTAAATACGATTGTTTTTAGTTTTACGTGTTTAGAATTGTTCATTTGTTTTGTCATCTATAATATAAATATACATCAAATAAAATAATTAGTTATTGATATTTGCCAGAATTGCAAAAGTGGGTGTTTATAATTATTAATAATATAATCTTTTTTTTGTCCATCAAGCTCTAAACCAATCAAATGCAGTAAAGTGTCTTTCTTTTGTGCAATAATAATTCACTGGATTATGCAGAAATATATATGTCCACGTTTAATATATGCAAAATAACAAGTGTTTATTTTATAACATCATTAACGTCTTTGTTATTAATAAAAAAATGTGATTAAGACACAAGTGTCATACTGAATTATTATATTTAATTACTATAATCTTATGTATTAATATTTTCATTTAGCATTTGTTTTTATATTTACTGTTTTCACATTGATTTTAGATTTAGTTTTAAATAATTTTAATTTAATATTTATTTTATTATTTTGTTCCTGTAGCTATTGTAATAGTTTAGTTACCAATAGCAGCACTGTATAAATCTTCTTCCGGGACGGTGAAGTAAGGTTTTGGTCGTATGGGTGATGCTGAGTGTGGGAGGGAGTATATTTTGAAGAGGATATTTGTCTAATAATCATTTATTCTCCTCCTGTCTCACTCTGTATGCCTGCGTCCCGTTAGAGACATGACTCTTTCTCCTGCTGCATTAGACACATTAGTGTTTTATGTGTCCACTTACAGCCGGGTATTATGGGAGTAGAAGAGGAAACGCTCTCTGCTTCAGTGTGTGATGAGTTTAATGGGTTTGTCTGGAGTAATAACACAGAGACAGAGACAGACCAGTGTTATTTTACTATCACTAATATACTATTGCAGTTTGTATATATATATATTTATTTTATTTTATTAAGCCTTTAGTTACATTTTTATTACATTTTTAGTTTTTGGAATTCTAATGCTTGAATTTATTTTGTTTAACAGAATAATTTTTTATATTTTGATTTTAATTTGAGAAGTCTTGAAGTTTTTAGAAGCATTATTATTTTGTCAGTTCAGTTTTTTTTTTATATTTCTGTTTTCTTTTAATACTTTTTTAGTTTTAAATTTAGTAATGAAAGTACTTCACATTAATTTATATTTTATATTTATATTATTTATAGTTTTTAATTATGTTTATTTTAGATTTTGATCATTTTTATCAATTTAAATTTTGTTTAAACTTATTTATACAGTACTTTCATTTTAATTTTAGTAAGGGTTTTGAGGGGTACTTTTATTAGTTTTTTATTTCTATTTTTTAATTATTTTTATTTCAGTTTTAGATTATTTTGTTTTATATAATTTTTTATATTTTCTTGTTAATTCTTGGAATTTCTTGTTTAATTTCTTGTGATTTTGTCAGTTCTCAGTTATATTTGTTTGGGGAAAATTGTACCTTTTTAATTTTTTAATTTTTATTCTGTATTTTAATAATTGTAGTAAAAAAATAATTTTCATTTATTATATTATTTATAGCTTGTAATTGTATTATTAACAGATTTAGTTTGGACAATATTAGCACATAAACTTCTTTAATTTTTATACATTTTTATTTATATTTTATTTAAATTTTATTAAGTGTTTTTTTGTGTAAATTTATTTTGAGTGTGTGTGTGTGTGTTTCAGGAGCACTGGACCGCTGTGTGATGGGGATAACGGCGGTGGAGATCCTGAACGCGTGTGACGAGGTTGTTCCCGCGGCTCTGGACTCTCTCAATCACCCCGCGGTGAACCTGAAGCAGGCCATGACCCGCCGCAGTCTGGCTGCGCTCAAGAACATGGCCCAACACAAGCTGCAGACGCTCGCCACCAACCTGCTCGCAGCCGACAACGCCGACAAGGTGAGTCGCCTCAGAGCCAGAATCAATACGAGCCAGAGATTAATACGAGGGTTTCATAACAGTCAGATATTACACTAAACACTGGCCCCGCCCCCAGAGACTTCTGATTGGTCCAATGTTTTTAAGCTGCACTGATTAAGGAAACAGTCATTTCTGTATCACTCGAGGTAAGGCACATGAAGATTAATGTTTTATTAAGGTAACATTTCAAAACAGTAATAATTTAATAACCGTGTAAAAGCAAATCTGAAAATGAATGCACGTTTTTCACAATGTTGTGATGAAATTCACAGGATTTTAAGGATGAAACTAAAATCTGAATGCATTTCAGATTTAGTTTAGCTAATTTTGGTACTTAAACTCATTTTTCATGTTTTAGTTGTAAATGATATTTTATTAGTTTTATTTTAATAGTATTTTGAGTCAGTGTTTAATTTTATAGTTTCAGTTTTAATTGTAGTTTTTATGTGATTATCATTTTTAATAGTTTTTATGGTAGCACTTTACAATGAGGTTCATTAGTTAACATTAGTATTATGCTGTATTATTAATAACTAACAATAACAAGAAAAAATAAGTTGTTTTTGTAATATTTAATTTTATGTTAATATTGAATAATTTCAAATAACAAAAAGTTATTTTCTCTTAAAAAAATATATATATAGATATATAGATAGATATTTACACTGAGATTTATATATGCAAATATGAATCATTTATTTCATACATTATAATATATTAATATAATGTTTTGTATTGTTTATATATATATATTTATATATTTATATATAAGTTTCTTTGAGAAAATTCAGAAATTGTGGCATTATTTTTATGTACATAATATACATTTTCCACCCAAGTTTCCTTACTGTAATGCAAAACTGTTAAGATACTGGTGAAAATCATCCTGTCAGGACACAATAAGTGTTATTTTTTCTGAAACTGTACTGTATGCTGACAATCATACTTACAGTTCCCAGTCTGTACATCTGCTCATACAGACCCAGTCCGGCTGTGTTTGACTTCCTGTGATGAAATGAGAGCTTGCTGTAAAGTAATGTTGTGTGTTTGTGTATCTGCGGAGGTGTCCTGTAGACTCTAGAGGGCAGTGTGTCTCCATCCCTGCTCGCTTTTCATAGGATTGCTGAAAACCGAGCTGAACGCAAATAATAAAATCCTAATAATGAATTAATGTCCTTGATGAAGTCATGCATGCGGTCAGAGTCGTCTTCGATCGTTCGGCTAAAACTACAGTTACATTTATGCTTTTTTTGGCAGATGCTTTCATCCAAAGTGACATGCATTGAGTGTTATTCATTCAATCGAACCCATGCCTAGGAATATAAAATGATGATGATGATGATAATAATAATGTCACTGTTTGTGTTTGGCTGGTAAATTTACAAATGTATTTGTAAAATAGTCAATATTTTATATAATGTAGTAAAACTGGTTGCTTTTTCATATTCATGGTGACAGTTTTTGTGGACACTCATAGAGCTGATTTGCCTTTTGTTTTTCTCTGTGTTAAATTGGATATATATTACATTCTCTCTGATCCGCATGCATACAGTAGAGTCACGTAAAGCAATATATACAACACTGCATGATTGATTATATTGGTGCAAAATGTGTCTTATCACCCTCCTCTAATCTGATAAATGCAACTATAATGCATGGAAATATTAAGATGTTAAAGACAGTAACCTGTAGTGGTGGTAAATACACAGTAGTGCTCCAGGGTTATGTTTAAGAGTGAATGGTGTGTGTTAGTAATTGCGCTGAGCAGTGATGTTTGGTTAAACGCTCATTAAAAGCGTCACGTGACGAGCTGAGATCTGCAGCGAGCGTCTGGAGCCGTGAGGAAGGTTTCTGGTGTCAGGTGTCCAGTAATGATGCTCATCTTATGTGTTTAAAATAGCCCAGCGCTTCTGGGACGGACAGCGCTCTGCTCGTCTTAATGATGCCTCGTGTGCTTCTGGCCTTGGAAACACTGTCCGAGAGAGAGAGACACACAGAGAAACTGAGAGAGAGAGAGAGAGAGAGACAGAGAAACTGAGAGAGAGAGAGAGAGAGAGAGAGAGAGAGAGAGAGAGAGACTGAAAGATAGAGAGAGAAAGGTCTTCATTCAGATAGTGTATTCTTCAGCACAGTGGTGCCAGACCCCATATATTTTCTTTAATTATTTTCTTTAATTATATATATATATATATATAATATGTATTTATTTTATGTTATACATTTTTATATATATGTGTGGTTTTTTTTCAATTAATATAGCTGTATTATTTATATAATATAAAATCTATGTGAAAATTTTTACTGAGATTTTTTTTTTTCAATTTTATTTTAATATTTTTTATTTTATTATATATTTGTAATTGCAAATATAAATATTCTGATATAAAAATTTAATTTCATTTCTTTTTTATTTTGTATTTTACTAATTTAATTTTATCTAAAATATAAAATACAAGTGAAAGATTTATTTTAGTTTAGTTTTTTGATTGCAAATATAAATAATCTGATAGAAATATTAGATTTTTTTTTGTATTATTTTACGTTTAACTTAATTTTATATGAAATACAATTGAATTGCTACTGAGACTCTGAGATTTTTTATTTCATTTTATTTTGACATGTATTAATTTATTTCTCATGTGAATTCATATGATTTTATTTCATCTGCATCTTTATTTCATCTGCATTTTTTTTTTTTTTTTTTTTTTTGTTCACAGTCTGCATTGAAGCCATTACCGAAACCCACATATTGTAACATTTATTTCATTTTTTATATTTCGTTCAGGAATACTCTAATCCTTTTGTTTAATTTCGTCTGCATCACATTTTTTTGTTTCACAGTCTGCATTAAAGCCAGCTGCGTTTCATGTTGCTCTCCCAGAAGCGTGAGGGAAAATAAATATTCTCTCCTTGAACAGAAAGACAAAGAGCGGAGGAGTCGACGCTGTAGTGAGGATCTCACCGAGACAAACACCGAAGCACGTCACTGCAGTAAATACCATAAACAACAGACCGCCATCATTTCAGCTCACAGCCTGCTGTGGCTCGTTTATTTAATGCTTTATAATGCGTATTTCTGATTTCAGCTCTAAAGCATCACGTTTCATCAGAAGTTTTAGGTTCGGAAGCACGTCTGACAGTGGCCGCTCGTAAACATCCTCCCTGATGTTTCTAATGGATCACAGGTGCTTTGTTCATCGAATTAACATTGAATAACAATTAGCAAGCTCGCTATTTAATACGGGCCGACTGGAAGCAGATGAGATGAAATGAATGCTGCAGGGCTTAATGAACATTAGAGATTATTACACAGATCAGGAAATAAACGGATTATCCAGCGCACTGAACAACTTTTGACGGATGTGTTTGAAGACGACTTGCTGATTACTGCCGTTATAACGAGCCGTGTTATTAGCTCTGATGAGGAGAACGGCTTGAATCACAAGAAAACGCTCAAGAACGCGTCCGGCTCGTGTTTCACCTCACAAATCAGAAAGAGCATTGTTTCCTTCAAGAACATGGAGTCTGTTATTTGACTGAATTAAACAGATCACGATTGACTGATTGATTGATTAGTTGGGTTGTTGTTCATGTATTTGTTTTCATGCATTTTAATCATGTACTGATTATTTAATTCATTAATTTATAAATTATTTAATTAATGAATGCAGTTATTTCAGTTTATGTATTTAAGTGCTTCTTTTCAGTTCATTTGACCATTTATTTTGATTGATTAATTTATTTTAATTAGTGCTGTCAAAGGATTAATTGTGATTAATGGCATCCAAAATAAAGACACATGCATTTATATATTTAAGAAAAAAATGTTTATATATTAAATATATTTCTATATAATATAAAATAAAATGATATATATATA
>JAUMHP010000078.1:817538-829273 GCA_032361065.1 Enteromius trimaculatus | reverse complement strand
TTCAGTCATATTTTGGTGGTTTACCATGGTTTAAGATGAGAGTTTGTGTGTGTGTGTGTGTGTGTGTGTGTGTGTGATACACTAATAACAGTGTTTCTGATGGTGTTTAAATTTTAGTTTCTGTGTATTTCTTGTGTTCGTGTGATTTCTGTACCAATGTATTCAGTTTATTTTCTTTAACAACTGCCGCTCAGTTCCACTAACACTGCTGGAGGCCTTTCTTTCTTTCTTTCTTTCTTTCTTTCTTTCCTCCTTTCTTTCCTCCTTTCTTTCTTTCTTTACCTCTCTCTCTCTCTTTTTCACGTCTCTTCTTCTTTCTTTACAAGCTGCGGTCGCTGCTCCGTCTTCTGGTTCAGGAGTGTCTCACTTTCCCTCAGTCAATGAAGGTATTCTCTCTCTGAATAGAGGCCTCTCTCTCTCTCTCTCTCTCTCTCTCTCTCTCTCTCTCTCTCTCTCTCTCTCTCTTCTCTTTTCTTCAGCTGCGCTCTGTCGCTCGCTCTCTCTCTCGTTCATCTCGTGGGCCTGGCGCTCAGTGCCTGTGTGTGTTTACTGTGTTTGTGTGATTCGGTCTGTCTCTAGGTTCAGTTCTCTTACACTCTTCTGCTTGTAGTTCTGTCTGTCTGTGTGTAAATGTCTTGGACTGCATGCTTACTTTACATATAAATCTATATCAACACACACACATTTCTCCCTAAGGCTTTTAGAAACCTCTTCATATATAGAAATTAAATCCTTACGGCAGCTTTTAGTAAATAGTAAATATTAAACATATAGTAAATAGGCATATTATACATTACAGTACATGTGAAGTATTAATTTTAGTTAATATGTTAAATATTTGTTTATTGTTTTATGTTTGTTTTAAAATGTTTTATTATTATTATTCATGTTTAAAAAGTTTAAAATATAAAATTCAATACAAATGAAAATGTAATTTTAAAAAAATCACATACAAATTTATAATAATTATATCAATATGTTATAATATATATAATTTTATATTAATACTTCAGTGTTTCTGTTTTGCACTTCTTTGCAATATTAGAAGTTCAGTCTATATTATGAATGGTGTGTTTTTGTGAATTACGTGAGTGTGTATAAACTGATGGGATGATGTATTTTACTGAAAGGTAAGTTTGTTGTTTCAGAAAGAAACATGTGACCGGTTTCTGTGAAGCTGAGTCTGAAAGTGTTCGTGTGCATTACTGACTGTTGCAAGCTGGTTATTTTGCCAAAGCTCTTCCATATATTCCTGATATATGTGAATCTCTGTCCTCATGAACCGGTGCGTTGCTGATGTTCCTCTGATGTTCCTCTGATGTTTGTGAGCCGTTTGTTTATTCCAGGTCCCTGTGAGGATGTGATTCAGCAGTGCTGTTGTGAACGGTGCTGATATCTCTCTGACCCTGTGTGTGTGTGTGTGTGTGTGTCTCTGCAGGCTGGAGTCAGCTGGCAGCCATGCATTGTGTCATGCTTCCTGATCTTCTGGGTTTGGAAAAGTTCAGGCCTCCTCTGCTGGAGATGTTGGCTCGCAGATGGCAGGACCGCTGCCTGGAGGTATTCAACAGCTCAACAACTTTACTAGTTGAGACTTTTGCTAGTCTGTGTGTGTGTGTTTGTATATGTGAGTTTACGATTCTGTGTGTCCGTGTGTGTGACTGTGTGATGTCACTGTTATGTGTGTTTGACACGCGTGCGTGCGTGCGACGTGTGTGTGTGACTGTGATGTGTCTGTATACGTGAGTGTGTGTGTGACTCTGATGTGGTGTGGTGTTTGTGAGACGCGAGTGTGACTGTGATGTGGTGTGTGTGTTTCTGAGACGTGTGTGTGTGTTTGTGAAACTTTGTGTTAGACTGTGATGTGGTGTGCATGCGTGTGTGACTGTGACGTGTGTGTGTGTGACGTGCGTGACTGCAGAGGTGTCGTACGCCACACTGAGAGCGAAATGAAGAAAGACAGAGAAAGAAAAGAAAGAGACGCTCTGTTAAGCATCCTTAATCCTTTTTCTCTGAGGGTCTCTCTGTGTCTCTCTGGCGTTGGCTTTCATTGGTATCTGGCCGCTCGAGCACCTGCTGACCCGCGGGACAAAGACACGCTCCGGCTGCTTTCAGGCTTCACCTCAGCGCTCTGTGGTGTAAACCTGATGTGTGTGTGTGTGTGTGTGTGCTGCAGGTCCGAGAGGCGGCCCAGGCGCTGCTGTTGGCTGAGCTGCGGCGGATCGGTCAGTCGGGCCGGAAGGACACCATTGACATGTGGGCTCCGTATCTGCCGCAGTACGTGGATGCGGTCAGCTCTCGTAAGTGTCACACGCTTCTGCCTCGCCAAGAAAACATTTCATACACACAGGATGTGTTATAAAACCTCAGTGCAAATAAACAAAAACAATGGCAGCGAGTAAATTATTAAACTACCTCTACTATTATGGGTTATGAAAGGTTAATATGTTGTTATGAAATGTTGCTTTTGGGAGTCCCCAACATTGCATTGTTGACATGCATGCAGGGTCAAAAAACACTTTCATTTTCTTCTAATGTGCATTTATTCTCCGGTGATTGGTCGATTTAATTTAAGTTTTGTAACGCTTCAAAAGCGGCACCTAGTGGTGAAGAAGGAATTTGCGTTTTCATTCAGACCAATGCATAAGGTTTTCTCAGGTTTGTCTCTTCATTTTGGAATATAAAACAAATGTGTGTGTGTGTGTTTGTGTGTTTGTGTATACTTATTTATCTATTTTAATAAATTAAATAATTAAGGACTATGCAAACGCACTTAGTTTTGAGTTTGTTTAAACGCGCATATTTAATTAATCAAATGAACACACAGACAAACTATTTATTTGATTTAATTCTTTAAACACATTTAATTGAACAAATACACATTTATTACAGTATGTAGTTAATTATTTAAACACCTATTTCTTTAAATAAATATATACCTGCACAAACAAAATCTAATTTGTTTTGTTTTATAAAAGTATATATTAAGCTAAATATTATCTGTCTGTCTAGTTATCTAAATAAAATGAAAAATATATGCATATCAATTTTAGATAAAAATATTTAAATTAATAAATAAAATGTTGATTAATTTATTTAAATATTAGTGCTGGGCAACGATTAATTTGTTTTTCTTTGTTATGTATGTATAAATACACACATATGCCTGTATATATTTATGAAAAATGTACCATGTTTGTGTGTGTATATATATATATATATATATATATAAAATATATTTAGATATAATATCAATTCTATGGATATATAAAAAAAACATTTTCAAAATGTTTACTGTTTGTTTGTGTCTTTATATATACACATAATAAATGTACACAGCACGCACGCGCATATTATATAAACAAACTTTTATGTTAGATACGATTAATCGTTTCTAAATATAAATGAATACAGTTAATACAATTCAATAACAACTTCTTTTTTTGCTAATCTTGTTGTCTCAAACTTTTGTTTATTTCTATGACAATTTGCCAGCATCCCACACGTCCGTGAGTTCTCACAGTGAAAGTGTGTTTTGTACTTCCTGGCACACACAGGAAGTCAGATGCATCTTTAAAGGATGCGGACGCAGATGCCCGTGGGGAATGCTGGAGCAGAATCTGGACCGAATCATGAATCTTTGAGATTCTCTCCAGGATCCCGCGCTCGGTTTCGTTTACCAGCACAAACCTGGTAAACCCTCATCAGAGCAGACGAGTGTGAAAACACGTTGTGTGTGTGCGCGCGCCTGCTTCGATTGTTTGCTCCAAACCCGAGTTCGATCCTCCCGCAGGTCTTGTTTGAGTGTTTGTGTTGTATTGATGTCCCTCAAACAATCTGCTTGGGCTTTGTTCTCATCAGTTCAGTCTCAGGTGTGCGCTCTGCTCTTTGCTTTTTAAGAAAGAGTTGAGCACAGTTTTTCTCCCCGTGTTTCTCATGTTTGGATCTCTTTCTGTCGCTCACTTGTGATTGGCTGGTGGTTTTAGGGGCGGGGAGTTTTCATTGTAGAGAGCGTCTGATTGGACGGAAATCTGTTTTTTTTTATTTTAGGATGCAACTAGATAATGTCAATATAAGTTGTTTTCTAAAAGATTTGAAGGTCTTATAGGCCTTACGGACAGAAAAAAGAATAAATAGAATGATATACTGTTTTAAAAAGTGCTTTTATTTATAAAGGACACATAAATTGATCAAAAATGACAGTAAAGATTTTTATTTCAAATAAATGCTGTTCTTTTACACAAATATTTGGCAGTATGATAATAATAGAAATGTTTCCTGAGCAGTAAATCAGTATATTAGAATGATTTCTGAAGATCATGTGACACTGAAGACTGGAGTAATGATGCTGAAATACAGATTTGATCACAGGAATACATTAAATTATATACATTATAGCTTCTTTCATTAAAACATTAAGAGTGTTAATTATTTCTAACTTTTGAGTGGTGATCTGGATGATCTTAAAGCTAACAGACAATCAGCTAAAATCACTAAAAGGTTAGCAGCATTATTGTGAAATATGTATTACTAATCAGCCATTTCAGTTCAGATGTGCTCTTAGGAGACCGCTGACTGTGGAGACAGAAGCCCGCTCATTAGGGTTCAGTCACCTACACTATATTAAAGAAGATAGTGTGTGTGTGTCTATGGGCCATTGATGGGAGGCAAGCAGTGGCCCCTGGGAACGGTTGTCATGGTGACGGTTGCTGGTCAGTGTAATGTTACCGTGGCAGCAGTGACCTCAGCAGGGTGCAGGACTGCAGGGGTCAGTGAAAGCGATCCGTATCTCTCACACACACACAGTTATGGAGTGTATAATGCCACGACTGTCTTGTGGCATTTCCGTCTTTGCTCTTTTCTTGAGACGTTCTTCTACAATGAGATGTTCAGAAGCATCCGGCCCTAATGAGAAGAGTTTGTTCAAATGTTTAATACTGAGCAATAAAAGCATGTAACTCGATTTTTTTTTTTTTTGGAGATACAGCATTTTGTGGAGAATACTATATTTAGTATATATTACTATATTTAATGAATTTTACTCTGAACTGAGTAATAAACTTAATAATTACATTTAGTTTTTAGTTCCTACATGCACAGCAGATTAAAATGAAGCAGAACTGCAGATAGAAATGTACACTAGATTTAACATAGCATTTGAACTAATTAAACCACAGTGTCTGGCATTTTGTCTTTAATATTTTTTTAAATATATTTTGGAGATTTTTGTGCACTTATTAATGGGGTTGGGTCGAATAGACGATACCATCGCCGATGGCCGATAGACATCGTGGTGCTGAGCCGGCATCGCAATCCTCCGCCCCGCCGCAGCAGCAGCACCAAGGTCGCCAAAAATACAATCTATGGCGGCAAATCTATGCCATTAATAAGCTAGGGCACGCACCACTGATGCCGGTGAGTGCGGTAAATCATTTCCACGAGAGGAAAACAGATGTAAATGCGAAAAAACGGGTCAGCGAGTTCATTTCAAACCCTCATGCGTTTGATATGTCATCCGCGCGCAATTCAAGCACTCGCGCGCGATCATTCCTGCGCTCGATCCTCTCTCACCTGCTCGCGCGAACACTCTTATTTTTGTCAGTTGTGGGGCGGGGCTTGATATTTTAGTTACAATTTAACACCCCCATACCCCATACCACCGATGATGTCATCGTCCATCGCGATGTTTCACATTAGACATCTTACAATGCCAAATTGGTCAACATCGCCCAACCCTTTTTATTAATAGTTCTTTGTCTTTTTTTAATGTTTTGATTAATGATTTAACGCGCGTTAAACCCCATCTCTTCTTGCCGATTGGTTGGACGACGTTTGTTTTTGTTTGGTTGTAAGTCCTGTACCCATAGTGTTTTAAAAGATCGCATAGAGCAGCTTTAAATGCCTTTGCAGGTAATAGGGTCTTCTTTTTTTGGAAAGCACAATAATACTTTGATAATAATGACATATGATCATTTAATTACACATTTAGTAATGAATTCATGGTTTTCACTTATTATTGCTTAATGTAATGAAGGAGAAAGTGTTAGATTAATGTCAAATCTAGTTTTCCCATGCAAATCTGAAAATCAAATAGAAATATAATCGCATTTTGAACAAATGAAATAACAACATCTGACATTTTGTCTTAAAACACTGAAGATAATACTCTTCGTTAAATATAAAGTTCCCACCGAATAGTGATTTATTCCCTGTTTTATTAATGTGTGGGTAGTTTCTCTCTGAGTCAGGCGTTCGATGGCACACTTTTCTCCTCATATTTCTGAATCATAAACACAGACACATCGCAGGCAGCGCTGGATCGAGTCTCTGGCCGAACGGGTTTTGATTTGCAGTCAGACTGAAAGGTTTTTAAGCGAATCTGTGCCTCTATTCCAGTTAAAGGTCAGCTCTCGCTCTCACAGAAACAACACAGATGCATGCTGGGCATTAGCTGCTCTGGAAATGAATAAATGACCTTTTCCTGTTCACAAAAACATGCGGAATAAACCAGAAAAACCACACACACGCACAGAAAGCCAGACAGGTGCGTTCCTTGGGTTTTGTCATGAGTTCAGTATTATATTCAGCACAATTTCCTCAATAAGCTTGATAATCAGAAATGTTTCTTTAGCGTATAAGAATGATTTCTGATGGATCGTGTGATATTGAAGACTGGAGTAATGCTGCTGAAAATTCAGCTTTGATCACAGAAATAAATTGCGTTTTAATTGGTATTCACATAAAAAAAAACTTTATTGGAAATGAAAATAATATTAGTTTAACTAAATTCTAGGCTTTAGAGGAGTGTGTGTGTGTGTGTGTGTGTGTGTGTGTGTGTTCCTCTGTTCTGGGCTCTATTCACCCGTCACTTTATTAAGCAGACCTCCATGAACTTCACACACACACACACACACTCTATAACGCTCGCTCAGGCAGCTGTTGTCTCTTTGATCATTTGAATGAATGAATGACTGCTGTCTTTTTTTCCTCATCTTTTGCGTTCTCTCACCCTCCCTACATCACTTGTAACCTTTAGGAGTTCTTGCTGCTCAGACTACTCCAAAACCCTTGATATCACAGTCATTATTATTTGACTTTGTAAAATTCATTAATTAGTTTTGTTTATTTGTTGTTTACTTTTTTACTCTTTTTATTTTTAATTATTTATTATTTTATTTTATTGGCTATTTGCTTTAATTTAAAAGAAAAAGTATTTAATTTTTATTAAGTATTTTTATTTTTTATTTTAGCTGTTCCCGTCCCATTGTTTATTTTATTAATGTTTTTTACTTTTTTTATTTTACATTTGATTTATTTTCTTGTATTGTTTTTATTTTTTATCATTTTATATTTTAAAGTTTTACTTTATTCTGTTGCATGATTTTTTTATTTACTTTTTTTTGTATATTTATTTTTTCCAGATTTTAATTTTTTGTTCTTCCTTTGTTTTGGTGTTTCTCTTTTTCTTTTACTTTTATTTTTTTTATATTTCCTTTAGATTCTAATTATTATATTATATTTGTTTCATTTGTCTTTGAATTTGCCTTTCAATATAATTCATTTTAGTTAATTTTTTTTTTTTAATTGTAAATTTATTACTTTTTTTATTTTTCTTGTTCAAGTTTATATTTTTTATTTGTTCTGTTCTTTTGCTTTGGTTGTTTATTTTATATTTTGAATTGTTTTACTTTTTAAAATGTATTTTATATTTTAATTTTATACTACATGTTTTCATTTTCTTTTCTGTTGATTTAATTTTATTAATTAATTTATTATTAATTTTTTGTTTATTCATTTTTTGCAGTTAATTTGATTTGTCCCTTCGCTGGCTTCTATCTGTTTCTATCTGTATCTCTTTATTCACACACCGCTTCTTTCTCTCCCTCACTTTCGCTCCTCAAGCTTGGCTCCCCTGTTAGGATGTTGAGGGCTGGGATTTACCCTTCCCAGCATCCCCTGGGGTGATGAGCAGTGGGAGGGACGGATGAGCGGGTGATTAAACCAGGCCTCGGGCGGTTCTTCCGTGAGAGAGCGCTCCGGCCCGCGGATGTGCCTCTATAATCCCACACAGCTCGCACACACACACCCTGAGGCTGAACGCCATCCACACACACACACACACTAAAAACCCTCCAGACCGGCCGTTTATCTTCAAGGAATATTCGGGGTTATTTACAACTTAAGCTGTATCGACAGCGTCCGTGACGAGCTGTCAGTTACCTTCAGAAGAGTTCAGTCTCTGCCCTCGGATCTGGAAAACACAAAACATTCCTATTCTTAATGCATCGCTGCATTATTCTCATTCCTAATGCAGTAAATCTCTGCGTAATGCATTATGATCATTTACGAGATGATAAACGAATGCCTTTTGGTGTTAATGGCATTGAAAGTGCATTGATGTATGATATTTTTAACATTATTTTTACTTGTGTTTTATTATTTTTTATTTATTTTAGTTGTTTTTATTTTAAATTATGATTATATATGTTTTAATATTTTAATTATTACATATTATACTTTAATTATTTGCTTTTTTACTATACTTTTATTATTATTAAAATAGAACACTTTATTATTATTATTTTAGTTCAACTTGAAAATGAGAAATGTAGCTGAAATAAATTATGGTTTATTTATATTATATTTTATTTAACTGTTATATTATATTATTGATCTATTTCTGGTAATGAAAATATTGTAATAAACAGTAATAATCCTGGTGTGAGGTTTTGATTTTATTTGGTTTTATTTATTTTATTATGTGCATTTATTATGTGTTTTTTTTTTTTGCTTTTTATGTTTTTAGTTCTGCATTCTCTAATAGATTATGTAAGCATAAAGATGCACAGCACATATATTTATGCTAAAATGAAACATTTTAAATTATTGTTTTTTGGATACTTATATTTAATAATTTTCTGTTTATTTTTTAGTTACATTTAAAAACCCAATTTATTTTATGATCTGAAGTGAATAATGAACATGCAGCTCATTCCAGCACAAGCTTGAGTCACGTATTGTCTCAGAGAAAGAGAGAAAGCGTCTCTCACTGCATTGTGTTCTCTGTCTTCTTTTGTTCGTGTAATGTTGAGACGCTGGTCATCATGATGTGGAGTGTGTGTGTGTGTGTGTGTGTGGTGCTGAGAAGCGCTCCGAGAGCTCACAAAGGGTGGAGGCAGAGGGAGGGAGGACGGATGGGGTTAACAAGGCCGGCTGGAAGCAGTGTGTCATGCTTGACACGGCCGTTTGACCTTGCTGGAGGCCGATTTCGCCCCAACCGACACAGCATCTCTGAATTATGAGCTGCTCTGTGTGTGTGTGTGTTAATATCATGCTGTGAAGTCGTCTTGTGTTTATATGCCTCACTGAAGACACACAAAACTCACAATCACAGCTCAAGCCGTCAAAACCGAGCGCTTGTGAAGCGTCTGGCTCACATTATCACGCTTAACAAATCAAACACTGCTGACTTGCTATAATTAATGCTCAGGGCATGAATTCACCGTCATATTCAGATGGGAAGGTGTTTTACCGGACATTAATAAGCCATCTTTTATTGACTACCTTTGAAACGGGAACCTCTCAAGTGCGTGATTTGGAACATCTAATGTTGCAGGTGTGTTCCAAATGTGTTTAACTGTAACGATTTTAAATCTTTTATGATCAAATTAATTTTTTTATTTGAAGGTAATTCATACCGGGTGGGTTTTATTCATGGATATGGTGGCTATGCAATGTGCGATTGCCTTTTCTGTGAAGAAAATACAGTGTGACATTTTTATTATTATATGATTTTGCACCTGTTTGTCACAGGATTATTATAGTTAACTAAAATAAATTAACAAATAAATTAATAAGTGTGTGTGTGTGTGTGTGTGTGAATATAAAAAACTGAAAATAACAAAACTTTAATTTATTAGTTTAACTAAATAAAAAGCATTATATAATAATTATTATGACTAAATAAAATAATAAAACATTACATTAAAAAATACAAATAAACTATATAGACATAATAAAACTACTAAAAATGACAAACACAACAAAATGACTAAATTGACCAAAATTAAAATAAATTAAACAGTTATTAATTATATAGTTTTCAATAAAAGTAGTTATTAGTTTTTATTTAGTTTTAGTCATTTTAGTAATATTTGTAAAACCTTATTACAGTAATGTTATTAATATTTAGCTTTAATATAAGTACAGTTTTGTTGTATTTTTTTAATCAAATATTAGTCACACAAATGTAAAAGAAAGTCCAAAAACAACAACAAAAAAAAACGTAAAATGATGTCAGTGGTGTTTCTCATATTACTTTAATCCTCATTTACGTTAAATCCACTCAACTTAAGGTCAATTAATTAATAATAATAAATTAAAATTTGGGTAAAAATAATTTCATGCTGCAATAATGATAATGTATTTTTTTTTTTTGTATTGTATGTATTATTTGTATTTTTTTTTCATTTATTTATTTAATAAAAAGTCATATTTTTTGTTTGTTTTTTGACTGTGTTACAGTAATGCAAATATCTCTGTCAGTGCGTGTGTGTTTTTCTCTCAGTTCTGCCAATCAGATCGTGATCGTCTGACAGAGTTTAAAGCTCAGTCCGGTTTCTCTCTCCTCCGAGGGTTGGCGGGGGTCTGGGGGTCTCATTAATTAGCACGCCGTCTAGATTAGCTCATTCTCACCTTTAAGCAGCATTGATTCATTTGCAGCCTCTTTAATGAAAGCTTATTTTAATTGGTAATTCCAGGATAAGCGCCGAATGAAGGTGCGGAATGGAAATGGCGGTAATCAGGCGCTAAAGCTTAATAAAGCCTCGATAATGCAAAGCACCAATAAACACTGATGAGCTTTTTAACGAGGTTTGCGGAAAAGTGGCGACAAGAAAAATGCCGTTTAGTCACCGCGGCAACAACTGAATTTTCAATCTCTGATTGGTTTGTTTGTTTGCAGCGGGAACCGCCCCCGAGACTGCCCAGCCGGCCCCGCCTCCTGCAGAAGCCCCGCCCACCGAGATCAAAGCCCCAGAGGAAGAGATGGACGTGACGGACGATGACATCACTGCAGGTATGGATGTTTTTCTCACGGTACTTTTCTGTCTCCTGGAGATTGGAAGTATTACACACACACACTCCAGCTGGGTTCGAGACTAATAACCTCCCATGATACCCCACAAACATCATTACCTGAACCCAGAACAGCTCACAGATGGAAGATCTCTGTCTGTCCATCATCTGATATGATCTGTAGACTGGTTCAAGGAGCTGTAATCCAGATCTTCTCTGGCTGAAGTCCAGATACAGATTTAACCACAATATAGTGCTGTTGGAGTATCACTTTGAGTACAAATGTTGGGACTGTTAGTGATAATGCTGTTTTTTAATTAATATCAATATTCTCTTTATATTAAACTAAAGGGTGCATAAAAAATTACATTAAATACATTTAGTTCAGCATTATTTATATGAATGTAAAAATGAATGAAAACTAAATAAACATATTTATTTAAAAAAAGAAAAAAGACAAATACATTTGGAATAAAAAAGTATATATATATATCTATATATCTATATATATATATATATATCAATGAATTAAATTTGTTTAATAATCAACACTTAACACATAATTTTCTATTTATTGATTCTCGGTGATGAAAGCCGTCTTATTTCAGTATTAAATTTAGTTATTTGAGTACATTAAATTAAATAAAAAATATATTCCTAGT
>JAUMHP010000078.1:764410-781661 GCA_032361065.1 Enteromius trimaculatus | reverse complement strand
GATCCATGATATGGAAATGCACAATAAAAAAAAAACTACCACTTCTGCTTTTGTATGTGTGTGTGTGTGTGTGTGTGCTGTGATGTGTGTGAGTGACTCCATTGACCCGGGCTCACATTATAATGTGTGTGTAATGGTTTGACTCTATATTTCTGTGTTTAGCATCTCAATGGGTCTTCCTCTGAGCCCCGGAGCTGATTCGGCCCGATCGGCCCGGCATGCCCTGTCCCTAATCGCCACGGCCAGACCGCCCGCCTTCATCACCACCATAGCTCGAGAGGTCACACACACACACATGAAATAGCATCATTTATTCAGAAGTGTATTTATAGACGCTGTGCATTTTTATTGAATTAAGACCTATTTTATTATTATTAAAATTAATATTTTTATTAAATTGATAGAAAAATTAAGTACAATTCTAGACTAAATCAGTTTTGATGAGACTAAGATTTGTATAAAAATACATGATGCACACAAAACTCACTGAAATGTCTCCATTTAATTTTTTCCTGTAATTTACTTTTTTTTTAAATTATTATTATGCGTTATGACCCCTTTATAATAAACAATCATTTTCAGATTTTTATTTAATTTTGTATAATAAAAATGTGTAAATGTCAACAAAATAATAATAAACTTTTTTTTTTGAGTAAATATTTCTCTTAATTAAAATCATTAAATTTTAATTATTAAAATGATTGTTTTTAAACAATTGTCCTTAATGTTGTGTATAAAATTAAAAACTATATTAAATAAACTATACTCAATTTACTAAATCATTTTTTTTTAAAGATGACACTAAGAAAGAAAGGTCAAATGATTAATGTTTTTGTTGGCGTAATATGTGTATGTTCTGTGTAATTTATTATGTATATAGGGTTAGTTTAGGGTTAGGGGATAGAAAATATCATTTGGTCAGTATAAATGTAATAGAAGTCTATAGAAAGTGTGTGTGTGTGTGTGTGTGTGTGTGCAGGTTCACAGACACACAGCGATGCAGTCTCAGGGCTCTCAGTCTCAGCAGAACGTTCACACCACGACTCTCGCTCGTGCCAAAACAGAAATCTTGCGCGTCATCGAGATTCTCATCGAGAAAATGCCATCAGATGTGGTGGACCTGCTGGTGGAGGTACACACACACACACACACACGATACCTGCTGATCTCACACAGAAACCGGCCTGCTGATAACACACTGTCCTGCAGGTGATGGACATCATCATGTACTGCATTGAAGGGTCTCTGGTGAAGAAGAAGGGCCTGTCCGAGTGTTTCCCAGCCATCTGCAGGTCAGTGTGCACCGTACAATCATATCATTTTTAGATTTTACATTTTAGTTTTTGTAATTTTCTTATGTGATTTTGCCATTTTATTTGTATATATTAAAAAATATTGTATATTATTATTATTATTTTATAATTTTTTTCATTTTTTATTTTCATTAGTTTTTTTTATTTTAGTGATTTTTTTTATATTTCTAATTTGATTTGAGTCATTTTTGCATGTGACGTTTCACGCTTTTTTTTTTTTTTGTATTTCTACATTGACTGATTTTTGTTTTCTATTTCAGTTTTAGTTTGTTTCAGATTTACATGAGTACTTATCTCAGTTTTTCTTCTAATATTTGTGGAATTTGTTTCTAATACCCTGGATTACAAAAACTGAGATTTATGAATCATCTAAATAAATAAGCTTTCCATTTATGTCTGGTTTGCTAGGATAAGTGAATATTTGGTCAAAAATCTAGAATCAAGAAAAAAACAAAGTAAAATATTGAGAAAATCACTTTTAAAGTTAAATTAAATTCTTAGCAATGCATATTACTAATCAACTATTACGTTTTGATATATTTGGGGTAGAAAATGTACAAAATATCTTTGTGAAACATTTACTTAATATCTTAATGATCTTGGCATAAAAGAAAAAATGATCATTTTGACCCATACAATGATTTTACATACTATTGCTACAAATATTGTACACCCCAGCGACTTAATACAGCTTTTGTGCTCCAGCGTCATATATATAATCGATTTTATTTTATTTCCACTATTTCAGTTAATAAAACTCTTTTTATTTTTAGTTTATTTAACTATATAATAATGTCATATGGTATGTTTACTGTCATGTAAAGATTATTAGCAGTTATTAGTTCATGTCCAGAAGGGCTAGTTAGCAAAGTTAAGTCTAGTCAAAGTAATAAGAGTGACTTTAGATTTTAGCCTCAGCGACACTGATTACTAACAAAGCCGTTTTATTAATTGGACACTGATATACTTCTAGAACTGATGACGGCAGCTCATTGATCTCAGAGGGTCAGAGGTCAAACCTCAGGTGACAGCGATTGATGCATATTTGATGGATTAAAGTCCTTATATAGGCTGAACCCAATTAGCATATTACCGTTATAAGGGATATGAAGTATGCAGCGTTATGTTTTTCAATAATTAGTATGCTAATGTGTTAATTTAGCATGTCATTCCATTATCATCTTGATTATTTAGCACTTTAGATTGAATTTCGTTTACTAAACTAAGTTTTGTCTATCTACTAAATTAATTTTGTGAATTAAAATAATTTTAATATTCATTTATTTACTTATTGCTTGTTGTTTATTATTTATGACTAATAAACAATTATTTTTATTATTTATTTTATTTATTTTAAATTAAATAGCCACAGAATGTATAATTTAATTTTGGAAATACATTTTGGATTGATAACTGAATTAATAAATGTTAAATAATAAATGTAAATAATTGAAAATTTTAATTATGTACAGTAAATCAAAGTAATGATTTGATTATATTAAAATTGTGGTTGATTTATCACTGAAAAGAATTAAAAATATTTAAAATATATATATATTTTCATATACGGTATCTATTATTTGTTGATTATATTTATTATTACTCAGTTACAACAAACAATTATTTTGCATTTTTGATTGAATTTTGTACACTACAAATTTAATTTAATTTAATAGCTTAAAATATAAGCAAGTAAAATTAAAATGAATTAAAGTTGACGTAATATTTTATGGTAAAATAACGTAATATATTCTATTAATAATGCTATATAAAACCCACAGTCTTTGACTTTGTATAATAATTGTTTTTTTTTCTTTTCTCTTGCTTTCTCGCTTTAATTCTGGAGGTTATTGTTTTTATTTATTGTTATTTGTAATTCTGTAATTGTAATTCAAACGTTAGAGATGAATCTAGTGTGTGTGTGTGTGGTGCTGCAGTGCTCAGTGCATCAGTATGCAGTGTGTTTCTTCTCATCTGTGTCTCTGCAGGTTTTATATGGTGGCGTACTGTGATCGCAGCTATCGCATCGCTGTTGGCGCTCGTCAGGGTTCAGTGGCTCTTTACGACGTTCGTACCGGGAAGTGCCAGGTAAGTGTGGCTGGGTGCTCACCTGGAGCGCAGGTGTCCCTCAGAGGGCAGAGGTGCATGATGGGAAGCACTGTCCTGCAGAGATAGAGATTGGGCGATCGATCCGGTCCAGCTGACCGTGATGTCACAGCTGGGGTCACATGATCGGTGTGTGTGTGTCAGAGAAACGCGCTGCCTCTGGGTTGAGTTGATAAGAGACAGACCTTGACAGAAAAAACTTTGGATATATATATAAATATACAGTATATACACACAATTCAGAAGTTTGGGGGTGGTAAATTCTGCTCAGAAGGCTGCATTTATTTAAACTTTTTTTTTTTTTTTAAATTAATAAAATTATAAAATATATTTCTAATTTAAAATAAGTGTTTCTCTGTTCATATGTGTTCAGCTGTAATTTATTTCTGTGATCAAATCTGTATTTTCAGCATCATTACTCTTCTTCAGAAATCCCTCTAATATACTGATTTACAAACATTTCTGATTATTATTGATGCTGAAAACCTTTGCACTACAGAATATTCTTTTACTAATTTTTTTTAAAGAATGTGTATGTGTGTCTCTCTCTCTCACACACACACACACACACACACACACACACTCAGCACCCAGATCAGTGTTTGTGTCTGAATCTGATCAGTGATGTCCGTCTCCGTGGCCAGAGCTGTATGGGATGTGCATATGATCTGATCGCCGCGTCCCCAGACAGCGATTTCACAGAGATTTGATCTGGAGAACTGTAAACAGCCTAAAATCAATCCTTCAATCAATTCAGCTGTGAGACCCAATCTAACTGTCTCACACACACACACACACACACTTCAACACAAAACACACACTTACTTGTATATGTGGTTCTTGGGGTCTCTCCATAGAGTGTGTGCCCGGTCCACACAGCCATCTGTCCTTCCTTTGATCTGTGAAGTGGTCAGTCGGACGTCAGGCGTCTCCTGCATTTACTAATTAAATGTTCTGTGTGTGTGTGTGTGTGTTGTCGTCAGTGTTTCCTGATGCAGTAAATATTCTCTTCCTGTGTGTGTGTGTGTGTTCAGTTGTGTTAGTTGTTGTAGTTCATAAATGTTGTCTCATCATGCAGTGTGAAGCAGCCTCTATTCTGCTCCGCCCACTTAAACAGGAAGTGATTGTTTGATTGACACACACAGCCTGAGCCATGAAACTGAGCAAAAGATGCAGATGCTGATATTTCTATGATGTAATGTTAATCAAAGAGATGTTTCTAACAGCACAGCAGATACTGATATAATGATCGAACTCTAAAGTGAAGAAATAAACGCTCGTCAGAAGATGTGAGATGTTTTGGAGGCTCTGCTGAGGAACAGTGAAGCTTCGGGAACAAACACTCCTCAAAAGATCCTGATGATCAGATTTGAGACTGATAACCATATAAAGCTGAGCTGAAAGACACTGAAGATGACAGAAGATAGAGTGTTTTACAGAAATATGCTTATTAAATATGATATAGTAGTCTATAAACTGAATATAACCAAAGACTAAAACCTAAACTTAATCCAAACGTTACCACTTTATTTATAAGCTACATTACCGTCACAGCTGATTCTGGACTGGTTTTATTGTTATTCTTGTTTTAGGTACAGTCTGATTATTATCCCAGACACCTAGTATTTTTATTATTATTTCATGTGCATGTATAACTTTTTTTTACTTCATGGCAATATTAATATTTATTAAAAAGAATAGTTTTTATTTTAGTATTTTTGTTGTGTTTTTGTAATTTTTATATATATTTTTTTGTTATTTGGAAAGTAGCTGAAATAAAAAAAAAAAAGCATTTAAGATTAAATTATTATATTTTGTTTATTTAAGTGACAGATATTTTAATTTAATAACAGTTTTAATATTATATATACTGTATACTATAATATACTATAAATGTCCATATAGTAATTATATTTGCTTTGTTTTGTTTTAATTATTAGGAACATATTAATATAAATTAATTAAATAATTGAGTAAAATAATATTTATTAATGTATTGCTTGTTGATTGTTATTTGTTATGACTCAGTTATAACAAACAATTATTTTTATGTAGAAATTTAATGTTGTAACATAAAATATAAAGTAAAATTCAAGTAAGATTTCAAGGTTTACACATTATTTTGTGGAAAATTAAGTTGATTAAAATCATTTTTATTTACATTAGTGTAGGAAAATCCAGATGAGCTGGATGGTGAAGTGCTGCAGTAGTGAGCTCAAATAAATAACAAAAAAAATGTTTATATATTTTTAATATCTTGCTTATACTTTATTACGTTTCAAGTAACAAAATTTGTTTATTTTTATTGTGGTTTAAGTTTGGATTATTATAACCATGAAAGTCATGAGAGTCGCTCTTGTGTGTGTGTTTCTGTCTGCTGAAGTTTTCTCTGAGCCGTCGTGATCTGACAGCCCAATATTTCCTGTGTTTCTGCTGTCAGATTTAGATTGCTCAGGTGAAGCTGTTTGATCTTTAATTGTGAGAGATTGTGTTAGTGTGCTGCTCTCATATCTCTGCGCGTGTCTCTAACCTAATGGCCGAGGTATGAGGGGCTTTTTCTGACAGGTGGGACGGATTATTGCGTTCCGGCGGCTGTTTATCACTCCCACAGCCGCCGTTCATTTCAGTGTCTGATTGGATCAAACACTCATTTACAGGCCATTACACAGACGTCTGATGCGCTGCTGTCCAGGAACGTGAAGCTGTGTTTACAGTGTTTTATGATAATATCATCTGTGTTCATCTGAAGATCTGGCTTTCAGGGTCAGAAAACACTTTCAGACTGAACTTAGTCACAGAAACACCCTACATCACCCTGCACCATTAATCACATCCAAAGTAAAAGTTTTGTGTACATATATATACATGTGTGTGTGTGCTGTGCATAGTCATGAAGTGCACACACATGCATATATATATACATATTTAAGAAAAATGTTTATATATTAAACATTTATATTTAATATAAATTATATGGGTATAAATGCATGCATGTAAATATTTTCTGTGTGTGTATTTATTGTAGATATACATAATAAATACACATGGTCAACATATTTTATATATATATATATATATGTATGTGTGTGTGTGTGTGTGTGTGTGTGTAATGTAAACAAAAACTTTTATTTTGGATGAAATTAATCGCGATTAATAATTTTAAAGCACTATTTATAATGCTATTACCAAAGCAATAATTGCTTGATAAAATAATGCTAATAATTTCTGTAATCTTGGTTTATGGATATGGTAATCATTCAGTAATGCCACAATATCTTTTATAAGGCTTTTTTTAATCATAAGGTTATATATAAATATAATGTGTTGTATAGTATATTGAAATTAATATTGATTTATTATATAGCTACAATGCATGAATATTAAACTATTATGTTTCTTTGTTTCTGTATTTATGGCAGATTTTATGTAATGTTCATAGCAATTATAAAACAAGTATAATAAGGATAATAATAACATTATATATTGTTTTATTTTATAGTGATACTATTATAAATTATTATAAATATTAAATTTGAATTGCTTCTATTTGTTGATTTGTGGATGCTTTTATGTAATGTTGCTTGTAAATATAGCAATGCTAATAATAATTTGTATATTTATTTACAATATTTGTATTTTTATTACATTATTATTAACTATGCTGTGTTATTTGTACATATGTAATATTGAAATATAAACATACAGTTTTTGGATTTATTATTTCTTTATTTTGAAAATGGCACTGTACTGAGACACGGCTCTCCTCTTCTCTGCTGGCAGTTCGAGCCTTTTCCTTGTCAGTGGTACCTGTCTCTATCCCACAATGCTCTAGTGCAGCTGGAGGACCCCCTCCCATGATTCAGAGTGGCTTATAAAGCTCCTAACACACACACTGTTCAGCTGACCTCACTGCCTTTTCTTTCAGTACAGTTCAAAAGCTCGCCACAGGAAGTGATGGGGTGAACATGAATGAGATGTTTGAGCGGTGATGGAGAGATAGCTGTCTGAACCTGTGCCTGTTTTTATTTCCACAGCATATTCACGGACATAAAGGACCCATAACGGCAGTGTCCTTTGCACCGGATGGACGCTATCTGGCCACCTACTCCAACGCTGACAGCCACATCTCCTTCTGGCAGGTGATGACCCCTGACCCCTGTTTAAATAACTTTCCCACTAGAGAAGCTCCTGTTGATAAACCCTTGTTTTAAAGCTTAAAAAAATATTTCAAATTTGCCGTTAAAAATGAAAGCATAGATATAAACAATAAAACAATAAATGAACTTCAGCAAATCCAGCATAATATAAAAACATAATAATACATAAATACAAAAATAATCCAATATAAATGTGCATGTAAATCTAAAATAAAATAAATAGTATAAAATATTGTAAATGTGTGTATTTATTATGTCTAAATACTCATATTTAAGAAAAATAGGTAAGACTTATATATTACTTATATTTATAAATAAATATATATACTTATGTGTCTGTAAATCAAATCAAACACATATTAATGTAAATGAACGTATAAATAGAAAAATAAGTGTAGATATACCTACAGTATAAATATATAAATAAAAATGTTATTATAAAAAAGTTATAATATAAAATTCAGAAATGAGTGAAGTGTAAGAGTGGTGGATATGATGCTGTGTTTGATATGAAATGTGAAGCAGTGTCATCTGAAGGTGTTTACACATCTTTGGGTCGTCGCCTAAACAGAGACTCAGAGCGTCCTGTGAGCATCTGTTCTGAGCAGCTCTCTCAGACACACACACACTCCTCTTCCTGTGTGTGTGTGTGTGTGTGTGTGTAAGAATGTCTTCCAGGCTAATGGTATCATTACTGTAAGGCTAAACCGGGCCGTCTGAATGGTGTGTGTGTGCTAATGAATTCTCCAGTCCTCCAGGGTCTGCAGGCGTCCGCCTCTCGCTCGCCCCGGCTGGGATGAGGGCGACTGGCCGTCTGACACCGCTGAAGCCCTAGCCTCTCTGGAGCACCGCACGGGTGTGTGTGTGTGTGTGTGTGTGTGTGTGTGTAGACTCACTGACTCAGTGTGTGGGAACTCTAGAGCTGCCTGTGTGTGTGTGTGTGTGTGTGTGTGTGTGTGTGTGTTTTGCTTATCTTACATGGCACCATCTCATGTTCAGATTTGTCAAATATGTTGAGATTTTTGTCTGTTTCTGCAGCATGTGGTCATGTGACTACTGACGTCTGACTGAGTAAACTAGCGCCAATCAGTCAATACATAGAGAATATACATATGATTATTAATGTAAATATAAATGAAAAATATTATCCATCATACTGTACATCTGTCCATCTATCCATCCTTCTCTCATTCTTCCGTCCATCATTCTTTCTTTCCTCTATCTTTCTCTCATTCATCTGTCCATCATTCTATCTATCTTTCTCTCATCCATCCATCCATCATCTGTCCATCTTTCTCTCATCGATTCATCCTTCTATCCATCTTTCCATCTATTATTCTATCCATCTTTCTCTCATACATCCATCATTTTGTCCACTTTTCTCTCATCCACCATCATTCTATCCATCTTTTCATCCATTATTCTATTCATTTATCATCCAACCATACTTCCATTATTTTATATCATTCCATCTTTCTCTCAGCCGTCCATCCATCATCCTGTCTGTCTTTCCATCATCTTTATCTCATCCATCCATCCTTCTATCCAACTTTTACATCCATCATTCTGTATTACTCTCATCCATCTATCCATCCATCTTTTTCTCATCCATCCATCATTCTATCCATATTTCTGTTCATCCATCCATCCATCAACTTTTTTCAAACAGGGCTTTATCTAGCTAACATGTAAAGTTAGTCTTGACAACTTTTTCCCTCTCTAGAAAAGCAAACTGAATCTGCAGTTCTAGTTGTTTTAATCCTGCTTGCCCTGAAACTCCAATTGCATCCAGATTGCGACCTGTTTCCTGTTTCCTGTTGCTGAAGTGAGGTGTAAAGGCACTTCTAGTTGTGTTCTGAACGAAGCATGAGCCTGATGTAAATGTGTCCCTCTCTCTCTGTCTGTCTCAGATGAACCAGTCTCTGTTAGGCAGCATCGGGGTGCTGAACTCGGCTCCTCAGCTGCGCTGCATCAAAACCTATCAGGTTCCTCCGGTCCAGCCGGCGTCGCCCGGATCCCAGAACGCCCTCAAACTGGCCCGGCTCATCTGGACCTCCAACCGCAACGTCATCCTCATGGCCCACGATGGCAAGGAGCACCGCTTCATGGTCTGAGGGGTCATGGGTCACAGCTGTCCACTGGTTTACACTCTTCCTTTCATTCCTTTTTTTATTTAAAGCGTTTGAAGTGTTCTTCTTGGTTTTTTGTGTATTTATGAAGACGATTAAAGACTGCGGGTCACTGAAACGTGTTTTTGTGCTTGAAGGTCAAGCGAGGTTTTTATTTTTGTTCGATTTGCACAAATTCTCTCCGGTTTTATGATTCCAGCTATATAAAGATCCCGCCTCCTCGCTGGTGTTGTTTATGATGGCAGAATCCTGCTTCGTACAGAATGACTGGAATCATATCGTGGTTATGGTGTATCATAGGAGTTCTTTTCAGGAATGATGTTTATTTGCGCTCGTGCTGTAGTCGTGAACTCTTCAGGTGTGCTGTTGTCTGTGTTTTTGTGAGTCGTCAGTTCGTGTGAAGCCACTGGCACTGAAATACACGTTCAAAAACAGCTGTGTTTGCTTTTTCACGCGCCGTCTGCTGTAATCCACTGATAGAGGGGTATATTAGAGACACGGCTCTACTGTAAAATACATTTCAATCTGCATCCGTCGAGCCTCAAGTTATTCAGGACTTCATCCCAAAATCAACAGAAAAAAACTAAGAGTAAAGCTATTTTAGGATAATTAAGAGTTGCTTTGCATTGTGCAGTGTTTTTCATGACAGTTACATCTATTTTCAGGATCAAATTGTTATTACTGTAATATAAAAAAGTTAATCATACTTCTATAAATATTTAGAATAAGTCAAATTAATTATAGTAATTATCGCATTCTTATTTAAGAGTTATGTTTTTCTTATGAAAATAATCACAATATGAAAGCATAATGTTAAAATATCTTAAATCTTAAAAATAGGCTAAATTGTTATTATGCAAATTACTATTTTATTATTCTCACCACTGGTTTAATAAAATATGTATTTCATCCCATATATATATATATATATAAATATATATATAATATTTTATTTTTTATTTATTTTTTTTGTGGTGAGGAACTATTTTTGGATTATTAAGCTTTTTTGCATTGTTCTGTATTTTTCATGACAATCAAACACATTTCCAGGACAAATTATTACTTAAATATAAACATTGTTCTCATGCAGTAATAAACAAATAAATAAATTAATTAATTAATTAATTAAACTAATACAAAATGGTAAAACAAATGTGATGTAAAAAAATTATTAAAAATAAGTTCTTGTAAATAATTCTAATCAAAATATAAAAACATAATTAAACAATTAATTCTTAATGGTCCTAAATTAGTCTCTCTCTCTCTTACGCAGAATGTAATTTCTTGTGGTTCTGGGATGAACAGAACGTGTTTGTCTGGAGAATCGTCACACAGCTGTGAGTTTAAGCATGTGCACAGTTTCCACGCATCTGAGAAAATACAAACAGTTCAGAGTCACGTTCACAGGATCTCAAACATATGAAGTAAAGACTGAAAAATGAGTGTCTGAAGTTATAATAACATCTGCATGATGATCTGTCCAGTGTGTGTGTGTGAGAGAGGATGTTTTTCCCTGATGTGGTTTTATGTGCTGTGTGTTTAGACTAATGGAAAAGTCCTTGAACGTCCCGTGAACTGACACAAAACTCTAATCATAGGATCATTGATTTTTATTTTCTGCATATATTAGTTATTTCCTCCTCTCTCTCTCTCTCTCTCTCTCTCTCGACTCGTCGTGTAAATGGACATAAATTCAAATGCTTTATCTGTAGATTAGATGTGAAACGCTCAAGACTCGTGTGTGTGTGAGAAATAACGGTACAACACTTACTTTATCAAGCTGTGCTTTAACGCTGTTGCAGGATAACAAATCTGGATAATAAATCATGTTGTGTAATTGTGTTAATAAAGGTATATGTGAGAATCACTCGTGTTTGTTTCATTCACACAAGAGAATGAGCTTCACTGAAGAAAACTAATATTACAGAACTAACATTTTGAAGTAGTATGGTTTTAAAATTGAGTTGTTGCTTTATTAAAAGAAATTATAAACAGTTTATTACATTTTAAATTTTTTAACTGTTATTTTTTGCTATTGTTATTTGTATTTTGTTGTTATATTTATTTATTTCTCTTTTGTGCAGATATCAACTGCTCAATTTTATTGCAATTTTAACCTTTTGTTGTTTTCAGTTTAATAGTTAAGCATTTTTTGTAGATATGCTTAAAATGTTATTTTGTTGTTTTCAATTAATTAATATATTTCTTCCTGTTTATTACCAATAACTCAAACATTTCATCACAATATTTTTATTGATTTTATTTTTTTATTTAGATTTTTTGCATCTTTAAAGGCTCAAAGTTAAACATTTAATCTCAATATTTTATTCTTGTTTTATATTTTATTTATATATTTTCCAAATATCAATAAGCATTTTATTGCATTTTTTGTTTTCAGTTTATACTTTTGTTACAATTGTTTTTGTTGTCATGTGTAATTTAATTTATAGTTGATTTTAATGTATTTATAGTTGTTATTTTTTGCATCTGGAAGCCAGTGTGGTTTACTGATTTCAAACACCCAAAAGTTTAGGGCTCATTTAATTAGTCTGCGGATATTTTAGACAAGCAGAAAAGTGTGTGAAGGAGTCCATCGGGAGGATTTTCAGGCTTGTTTAGTCTCTGAATGCGAGCAGATCTTCGGTGGTTTTGGCTCTAATAGAGAGCATCAGTTTACTCCAGTCTGCTGTCCAGCCTAATGTTATTTCTGAGAGTGAATAAATAAGATTTTATTTTCCAGCCGTTTTGTGGAGCTTTTATTCCTCTCAGGGTCAGGAGAAAGCAGCTCATAGATTCTCTGAACGACAGGAGAACAGATGCAGGTGTTCAGCAACGCTCTCGGAGTGAAATATTACAGCCATTATCAGCGCTGCCAGAGAATTCATCATGTTAAATGTGAAAATACAAGCTCAGAGACCAAATCAACAGCATTCATCTGATAATTAGCAGGACTGGGACTGATGATGATGATGAAGATTATAGAGCCAATCAGGTCAGAATTTACTGACATTCATCAGTAATTAATGATAATCAGTGAAATTTCTTGCTCATCTTGGAGTCCCAAATTTCACTAATGAGCATTAATTACTCTTCTATCACTGGAGAAAATAATGTCAATATCTATTTCAATCCAATCTTTTATTTTTTTTAACAGATATCAACAGCTCAAACATTCCATTGCAATTATATTTAATTTTGTAATCAATTTTGCATTCACATTTAGGATTATTATTTACAACTATTTGCAAATATGAAATGTTGATAACAAAAGAATGTCAATGTTTTCATTAGATTGTATGTAGTCGTTTATCTTTTCTATTTTAGCATATAGTTAATGTTAATAGATTTTACAGTTAGGTTTTTTTATTTTGTTGTTTTTTATTATCATTTATTCAATTATAATTTTTTTTAACAAAAGCATTTTATTGATTTTTTTTATTTTATTGTTTTTAATTTATTTCAGTTATTTTGCTAATTTTACAAATATCTCAATTTAATATAAAACTAATTTTAATATTGGTGTTTTTAATTTATACATTCAATTATTTTGTTTTTACAAATGTGTGTGTGTGTATATATATATATATATATATAGCTTTTTTTTTTTTAAGCATTTTATTTATTTGTTTATATATATAGTGTTCTTTTATACTTCACCGACATCAGTCAAGACAAGCATTTTATTGCATTTTATTATTTATTTTTTTCAGATATCAACAGTTCAAAATGAAGCATTTATGTTTTGTTTTTTTATCGCAGTTGTTTTTATTTATTTAGCTCAAACGGTTCAGGACACAAAACCCTCCAATCATCATGAAGTCTGGTCTCCCACCGGAGAACATCGTCAATATCTGCATCCAATTAATCCACCACACTTTAATTAATGTGTGGTTTCATTAATATTTGTTTAATTCATGTGGTTTACATTGCATTTTAATTTGTTTTACACTCTCTGAACACATGAATACTGATTCGCTAAACTTGCTATGCGGTTGCTAAGGTGTTTCTGAGTGTTTGAATGACTTCTGTGACTGTACCGTGTAATCTGTGACCCAGAATGCTCTGCAGGAAGATGCCGAGAACAAATGAGAGACGGACAGGAGCTCAGGTGACCTCTGACCTTTGACCTCTGACTCTGTATTTTGCTCCTCTCACTGTACGCTAGCGCCGAGGGGGAAAATCAATCACTGCCCACGGCAACAAACACACACACATACACACACACACTGTGTCAGTCATCTTCTGTGTGTGTGTGTGTGTGTGTGTGTTTAACAGCAGAAGGACTCCACATGCACAATATTACACATTTTGCTAAATAGGGTTCTTCTTCTAATTCAGGAAACAGTAACATAATGAGAATACTTATTTTAAACCTCATTTCAATAAGGAAAGTGGGGAAATGTGGGAAAATTTTAACTTTAATTATTAATTTTATTAACAGACACTAATTAGGTGACAAAAAACGTTTGCTCATGAAAGGGTTTGAGAGTCTGTGTGTACAGTACTATACTGTACTTCATCTTCTTATGCTAATATAATCCAATAAAAACAGTAAAATTGTGAAAATATTTTCCCATTTAAAATAACTTTTTTCTGTGTAAACATATTTCATAATTGAGTGTATTTCTGTGATGCGCAGCTGTATTACTCCAGAGTCACATGATCTTCAGAAATCATCCTAATATACTGATTCAGTCCTCAATTATTATCAGTGTTAAAAAGTTGTGCTGCACAATATTTTATGGAAACTGAGATTCACAGATAAGTAGACAGTAAAAAAAAAAAAAAACGTATTTATTTGAAATCTAATTTTTTTAACACTGTAAATGTCTTTACTGTCACTTTTGATCAATCAAATCCATCCTTGAAGAACAAAAGTATTTAATTAATTTGTATTAATTAAAAGTATATCTTTTTTTTTTTTATTAACTGTTATTCAGCGTTTTTCCCTTAAGGGTGGTTGTTTTTGTTTGGCTGTAGTTTAAAGTGTTGATCAGGTTTAGTGAGCTAGGTAAGTGTGTGTGTTCATTACTTTAATGTGTCACTGCTGTCACTCTGTACAAACTGAGTCATTAACCTTTTCTCCACCTGTTGATCAAGTTCAAATTAACTCTGTGTGTGTGTGTGTGTGCGCGCTGATTAACACACTGCCAATCAATTCTCCTGCAGCGGCTGCGTAGACGGTTGGGAAACACTCGCTTCTGACCCTTTTTATCTTCTTCAGGTGCTGGCGGTTCCTTTTTCATGGGACGATGCTGGGTCGTCATGGTGACGGTGCTGATGCTGAGGGTCTGCGGTGACGGATGCTCTGTTGCTTAGGTTAGCGCTGAACATTAGAAGGAAGTGTGTGAATGCAATACGGCAGATGGCAAAGCTGCTGGACAAAATCTGTGTGTGTGTGTGTGTGTGTGTATGAAAAGACCTGATTTGATCTCTAGGGGGCTGCAAACTATGTGTTTCTGCTGTCCGAACACAAACAAAGATGTTGGAGATATATAGATATATAGATATATATATGTCTGTGAGCATACCTTTAGTTTTTGGGAAGTTATTTTCGGAATTTATATATATATATATATATATATATTTTTTTTTTTTTCCCTTAATTACAAACTATACAAATTAATAAACATTAAATAAACAAAAAAATCTAAAAACAAAAATTATTACAAATGTTCAAATATAATATAAAAAAAAATGATTAATAATATAAGAATTAATAACCTTAATAACCTACATTAATTCATATTAATAAATACATGAATTATATATTATATATAATATAATATGTATAATATACATAAAACTTTAGGGAGTGTTTTTAATAAGATTAGATATTTCTTCAATAAATCCAAAATAAATTATTAATAATATAAATAATATATTGATTAATATTAATACAACTTAAATAAATTACTCGTAAATATTTTTAAATAAAAAACATTTTTAATAAAAACAATTAACAAAATAATATATTCATTATTATTAATTCAATAAAATAAAAAATCTAATAAATAAACAATTATATTAATAAAACAATTATAAATACCAACAATTTTATTCAGTTAAGATTTAACCAAAATCAATAAGCAGTCGGGAGTTATTAGATAGTTTAGGAAATATTGTGATTGCTGTAAATGTATTCATACAATTAAGTGCTGTTTTAGACCCCACTGTCTTTCAATCTAACAATAAAAGCAGTTTCAAAAGTGTGCTCTACAGAATGAGTGTAAACACTTCTGGGCTTGTGAGTGTTATAGTTGATGTAAATCAGATGTTGTGATGTAATTGTGATGGCCAGTGTCCTGCAGGAGCTGGAGGTTAGCTGTCCTTCAGGAGGAATGCCGATGTGTCCAGCAGATGTTGGTTTGGTCTTTTCTCTTTGATGCTGTGGTCAGTGCGGCGGGGGCTCAGGGCACACATGGAGAACGGGCTTTATGACTGGCAGATGTCGCTCGCAGCTTTAAAGCAGTCTGTAATCCTATTTGGCCACTGAAAGGACCTTTAACGACCTGAGTGTGTCTGCGATATAGTAAAAGTCACTGAGGCGACAGCTTGGCGTTTTAAAACCGCCCATTACCCAGACTTTGGCGAAAGGTTAAGGAGAACCGAATCTCTCAAACTGTCTGCCCTGAAGAGACCAGCAGCATCCTTAACTAAACTGATTTAATAATCAATATTTCAATAGCTTTGTTTTGTGTTATATGTTCAGATCATAACATACAACATAACATGAGAATTTAAATTTTAAACAGTGTTTTATTTTTTTTAGCTTTATGTAAATTCAGTTATTATTTTGTCTGGTGGATTATAACTATATAGATAGCCATGACGTATAAAACGATAGATAGATAGATAGATAGATAGATAGATAGATAGATAGATAGATAGATAGATAGATAGATAGATAGATAGATGGATAGATTCTTCTTTTTTTCATTGGGATTTTGATCATCTTTATGAAATAATTATTTATTCAATAATATTTTATAATTATATATGTATATATGTACATATTTGTACATATTATAAAATATTATAAATAAGTTAATTTAATAGTAGTTTTTATTTTTTCCCACTCCTACTCAAATTCTGGTATATTCAAAATTAGCTTTTTAATATAGCATTGCCTAAGCATTAATGTACATTACATATGAATCTCTCTGCACTGTATGTTATCATGGCGCATCATAAAATATGTGTTTGCATTATAAGAGACCATTTGATTTTTGTTATAGGATACAGTGATGGGGAGGTCAGAGGTCATGACCCTAGGGATCAGGATCTGTTTTCCGTAAACAAGAGCTTTCATAAAGATTAGAACACAAACTGACCAGCGGTAGCTTTCACTGACTCTGTGTTCAGGTTTACGAGGACACAAATGTGTATAATGACATGGGTACTACAACATAACAACGTTTAAAACAAAAGGCTTAGAAAACATACTAAACGGTGTTTGATTACATTCAAAAAGTGCACACAGTTTCCTGTGAGGGGTAGGTTTAGGTGTAGGGTCAGTGTAGGACAATACCACATACAGTCTGTA
>JAUMHP010000078.1:753691-764310 GCA_032361065.1 Enteromius trimaculatus | reverse complement strand
AGGTTTAGGTATAGGGTCAGTGTAGGACAATACCACATACAGTCTGTACAGAAGAAACACCATTACACCTATGAAGAGACACCAGAACACATGGAGACACCACATGAGTGTGTGTGTGTGTGTGTGTGTGTGTGTGTGTGTGAATGCTGATGTGAATGTGTGCATATGTTGAAATATGAGATTAGGAGGTGGAGCCGAACCGTTTAGTTTGTGCCCCTCTGTTAGGGGCGTGACCTCCACGCGTGGGGTCACATTTAATTAGCATACAGGCCCCCCCCACAACAGACTTCAGCCAGGACCACCCACCACTGGAACCTGTGCGTGTGTGTGTGTGTGTGTGTGTGTGTGTGTGTGTGAGAGAGAGAGAGCACAGGAAGAGAAGGAGGTTAGGGATGTCCTGACACTGATAGCCACTAATTATTTTTGTGTTATGGCCAATAAACAAAATATTGGCGAATGGCATATGTTGTGATATTGTTAATTTAAAAAAAAAAAATAAAGTGGACACTCTGTTGAAGTCAGAGAAAGCATTAAGCAGGACCTTCATGTGAATTCAGTTTGAGTTTTAAAATATTTTCATTTTCTCTGTAGGCACTTTTAGTCATTAAATAGTAATACTTAAATAAAATATAGAATTGAAGCAAATATATAAATCAAATATAATTATGAACAAATAGTTAACAATATTGTGATTTTTTTAAACCCGATCATACCTTACAATATATATTTCATAATTATAGTATATAATAATTAATACATTTTCAAGTGTTAGATACAGTGTATGAAAAAAAGTATGCGAGATATAAATATAATATTTTTATAACAAAATAATAAAAATGTATTAATTAAATTGATATATATATTTCCAGTGACTGGAAAAATAAATAAGTAAATAAAATAAATACATCATATTTTTCATATTTTATATCATCAATGTATCAATGTATATTTTAGAAAAATATTATATATAAACATTATTATAGCCATTTTCAGTGATTAGATACAGTGTATGATAAAAGTGTATTTTTAAATTAAAATGTACATTTATAATAATATAATATAATATATAATTAATTATATCTATATATTAATTAATAATTATTATTATAAAAATAAATTATTATAATTACAATACAAATAAATGTATATATTATTAATAATAATATAAATTAATTAATTTAAGTGTTTTGTGGTCTTTAACCAGATTATGCCTTAAACACACACACACACACACACATATATATATATATATACTTAACGCTATGTTTTGATCATTTTTCATACACAGTGCATCGTTTCTTTGTTTTTAATCTGTCAACCACAGGAGCTCAGTGAAGTGACCTCTTCTCCATTTCCTCTGTCCACTCAGAAGTCAAAGGTCAGAGTTGAGAGGTCAGCTGATCTCAGATGGGGGTGGGGTGCCCCTCCCCCTCCATACCTCTAACCTCTAAATGAACTGCACTCGTAATCCCATCATGCCGTGTGAAGAGCGCAGGGTCACTATTTAGGGATCATTGCTGGACATTGCCTGCTGGAGGTTTTCTAGTTAACGCTGAGTGCTTCTAAGTGTGTGTGTGTGTGTGAGCGTGCATTGACTTTTGTTGCTATTTTTGAGCCGTATTGGAATTCACTCTATTATCGTGACACAGCGTGTAAAACTCATCAATCACATTTATGTGCAAAATATTATTCATGGTTTTCCAGGCTGATTGCTGAACATGCAAATGACCGCCACGACAAAGTGATTACTTACTGCATATTTTAATCATGATGGCCATTTATCTCGCAGTCAAACTCACCGTGGCGTAAACGGCATTTTAATGAGCTGCGCTCTGAATATGAGGCCTGACGTTCAAAAGAGCAAAGCCACTAATGAAGATCTGGATGTGGACAGACTGAGCGCTGGCTGTTTGTGGTCAGGAGTCGCTACAGATTGTGTTTGAGAGATTAACATCAAATGACTTTATGAGGGCAGTTTTTATTTTCCTGATATTGAATATTGAAGTGCTTGTACTTTAGTGCTAGTCTTTAGCAGGCGTAATAAGAGGGCAGGATGTTCTTATTCTAGAAAGCATTTAATTGGACAAAAAATTTGTCACGGCTCTCAAATCAAGATCATGTTATGAATATTTTTTGGTCACTCCAACCTTTTGTATTTCAGAAGTATTTTTGCTTTGCATTTTCTCTTTCTTTTTATTTTTCATTTTTTTCTTTCTTTTTATTTTATGGATTTTGTAATTTCTTAATTAATTTTTCATTATATTTCACTCAGATTAGTTATATTTTTAAATTATAGTTTAAATTGTAATTAAATGTAATTATGTTGTTATTGTTGCATTTAATACTTAAAAAAAAATATTTTTCTTACAATACTTTTTGAGACAAATATTCAACATTTAAATATTAAATTTAGGTTATTAATATTATGTGTGTGTGTGTGTATTTATATATATATGTATGTATATATATATATATATATATATATATATAATTCAACCAGAAAAAACTCTCTGAGATTAAAAATATCTTTCAGCAGCAATGCAATCAGTTCCAGCACAGATTTAAACACATACTGTATATATAATAATATAATAATTTAGTTAGTATTTAATTTATAAAGAAAATCCATTTATGACATTATTTTTGACAACATACACATTTTACTGCACTCTTTTGATGGTTTTGATTGCTTCCATTGTCCTCACTTGTAAGTCGCTTTGGATAAATGACGAAATGTAGAATGCAAATTTTCATGTATTTACTTCATCCACTCTCAGATTTTGAGGTTATGAAAGGTTGGTTTGTGAACCCCAGGTGAGCTCAAAGGTAACAGACACAGGCTAATTTCTCTTTCACAGACTCTTACTAGTTCGCCGGTGTTTCTGGCCTCAGACGGAGGCGACAGAGTTACAAGCACCGGCGTCGTTCCTGCGAGCCGTTCGGGATCGTCTTCGCTCTAAAGCTGCACTTAAGTCTGAAAAATGCACTTCCTTTATAAGACGAGACAGCAGGCTTCTCTCGCAGTGAATTATTTATCCAGGTATCAAGCGGACAGCTGCCACGGTTCGCCAGGCCAACAGGAAACAACAGGAAATAGGGATCCTAATTGTTGTCTATTACACTTTGCCTGAGCTAATGGCGATCTGAACCTCTTTCTCTCTCTCTGTGTTTCTCTATGTCTCTCTCTCTCTGAGCCGTCTGCAGGATAAGAGTGCTAATGCTACGCTGGCAATTATCCCCACCCCCCCCCTCCCCTTCGTGGAACACACACACACACATCATATTAGATCCTCTCCGAGTGTCTCAAATCTGCATGTCATTAGTCTGACCGTCTGAGAGGGAAGGGTTGTTATTTCCCCCCTGTGATGGTCTGGTAATGCCTGATTCTGTCACAGTTTCTCTTCCTCTGAGTTTTTAAGTTCCTCTCGTTTTATGAATATTTCACAAACCTCGTGCAGTGTGTGTGAGACGCCTCTTCCAGCGCAGAATGGCATGTGGCGTCGCCGCGTCGATCGATCTTGTGTGTGTTTGCGCCGAGAGGGATGAAGTATCTGGTTCCTGTTCAGATGCGGTAAACTGCAGATGCAGGAAGAACTTCAGATCAAAATACTGGAACCTAAACGTCAACACACACACACATACAGGAGTTTAGAAATTAATGTTTGTGATTACTTGTAATAATTAGATTAGAACATGATTTGGGGAAAAAAAACATGAAATGCATCCTGTTTGAAGGCGCTGAGAAGGCGTCTTTTTTGCTCATGAACGCTCCAAAAAAAATAAAATAGTGAAATATTTTTACCATTTTCTATTTTAATATCTGTTAAATTTAATCTGAATTACTCCAGTCTTTATTGTCACATGACCCATTTTCCAACTAGAGTTAAACAGTTGAGTTTTACAGTTTTTTAATCCATTCAGCCGATCTCTGGGTCTGGCGGAGCACTTTTAGCTGTAGCTTAGCATAAATCATAAAATCTGATTAGACCGTTAGCGGTCCGTAAGAGTTTATTTAAAACTTAACTTTTCTATAGTTACATACGAAGACCGAAGTTGCAATTTTCTAGGCTGATATAACTAGGAACTATACTCTAATTTCAGAGTAATAATCAAGGATCTTTGCTGCAACCATGGTACTTAGTTGGAAAATGAGCCTATTTTTTTTAAAAAGTGGCACGTTCCTTTAAGCTTGGCTTGGCTTTATTCACTTTTCTTCTGATTAAGACATACTGTGGTACATACAAAACTTTGTGCCACAGTGCTGAGGCTGGTTGTCAAGATGTTGATATGTGGTTGCTAGGGTGTTCTGGGTCTCAAGACCAAGTCAAAAGTCCAGCTTGAAGTTTCTGTGATATATGAGGTGAGGGATTTGTTCAGATAAAATACACCGTAGAACAGTTTGTAAAACTGCACATAAACCTTTGGAGTGCTTTTTTTTTTTTTTTTAGCTGTTGGTCCTCACCAATCTGGTCTTTATTGCAGTAGGATAGTGTGTGTGTGTTTGTGAGTGTGTGACTGGGTTTTGCTGAGGTTGCAAAGTGCTGCTTTAGTCATTTGTCCGTGTCAGTGCAAGAAACTAAAATAACTAAGAATGTTTCACACAAATAAACCTTCGCCCAATGTTTCTATATTTTAAATTAATAATTCAATAATCATGCCAATAATTTCCTCACCATCAAACCTTTCCAAGTTTGAGTTTGTTTCTTCATCAGATATGGAGAATGCATCACTTGCTCAACATTGGATGCTCTGCGGTAAATGGGTGCCGTCAGAATGAGACTCCAAACAGTTGATAAAAAAACATGGACATTTTAAACAATTTTTTGGGTGAACTATTTCTTTAAAGCAATTATCTTACAGAACCTTACAATGTACAATACATGCGTGATTGTCATTACCTGAACGCAGATTTTAATCATCAAAACATCTCCAATCTTTTTCAGATGATCTCCTGCTTGATCTCCAAAGAAACACTGTCTGATCGGCTCTGATCTGATCAATAAGGCCGCTCATGTTCTGATTGGTCATTCGCACATCAAAATCAAAGACTGTTTGGTGTGAAGATCGTTAAGTGAGAAATAATTGATGGGCTGTTGAATTAGGCAGCTATTGAGAATTGAACGCACTGAATGCAATGCGGCCACAATGCTCGTAGGTTGTGTAACTACTTTCTTAAACAAAAGGAAAAAGGAGAAAAGAAAGTATCTCACAGGAAAGTAATTCCATGGCTGATTAATATTCCTCTTGTGCTTTGAGTGTTAAATTAAAGCTCTGAGGAGCAACTCCTTTCACAAAAGACAATAGATTCAAACATGTAAAAGGAGGGATTTTCTCTTTAAATCAATCTCAAACATTTAAAAGGTTTTTTTTCCTTGAGAGTTTTGTAGCTTTTATCAGTCGAGTGGAGTAAAAGTTCAAGAGCGCTGTATTTTAAACGCTTTTTAACGGCTGGTCTTGTTAAAACGCATCACGCGTCGCCTCAGTCTTCACATCTGTTCGTCATCTTAAGCTCACGTTAAGCTGTTATTCCCGCGAAATTAAAACGTATCTTTTAAAAGTACTAAAAGGCGATTTATTCTCGACAGTTTCGCGTGAGAACGCCGCGGAATCTGATTCACCCGTGCGCGCGTCCCCGGAGCTGGTGTTACTATGGCAACTCCCGCGGAAAAACTCCTGAGGAGAAATCGCGCGTGAGCGGTGGATGAACGATTTTTGTTTTGTTTTGTTTTGTTTTTCGCTTGAGGTTATGTGGGAAGTTAGCATTTCTTATCCAAACATTTACCTTTAGTTTACACAGTTTATGTCAAAATACTGTTTCAATGCTCCTGTAAAATCAGAATGATAAACACGGTTGTTTTGAGTCAAACGAAGCATATTGTGACTGCCTCTAGCAGAATCTCAATATCTTTTTATTAGAAATTATTCATTCATCTTTCACAGATTTTTAATGTTTACACACACATTTTATACAGTCTGTTAGCCTATAAAGTCATTCTCTTTCCCATTTCAGACCAGACCTTTTTCCAAGAGAATAATTATAAAATTTGTCAAAACACTTTATTCCTAAACAACACAGAAGAGTGTCACAATGTTTATATTTAATTATAATTTGAATATTATTTGGCATATTAATAGGTTTCACTTGTTTTTAAAGAGCAAATTCATACTGCTTAGTGCTTTCTATAAAAATCTTTTTCACATTTTATAAATCTTATTTATGTCACGAAAAGCAAACTAAAACTGAAATTACGTTTTGTTTTATTTTGCAGGTGCTCATTAAAATTTGTCTTTCTCAAAGTGGACCAAAGTGCTTTCACCATTTGGAAAATGTTTTAAAAAATGTGTGTTGAATAGTCTATATTTGGCCTATTCATGAGGCGTTGTCCTTGTGTCAAGAACACTTTCAAATTTAGCTTGAATTTACAGAGCAAATTTCCTTTTTGTCCCTAACATGTTGGAATTAATACTGCATTGTTCTTTTTCACAATGTATAATTCATATTTTATGCATAAGTATTTTGAATATTAATTCAAAAACAGTCTAACTTCAGTTACGTCCTGTTTTATTTTGCAGGCCCTTATCAAAATGTATGGTTCTCAAAGAAGACCAGGGAAAGCACTGTGTGGAAAAAAACGTTTGTAAATGATTTGCAGGACACAACGTTTAACACGCTTGAGAGAGTGGATTCCTAAAAAGCTAAACGGTGAACCGAGTTGTTTTGATAAATATTTGATGTCTCATTTATCAATGAGTGAGCGAGTGATTCTGAGCATCAGAGCCAGAAGTGATATTGAATAAACACTCCGAAAGGCGTTTATCGATAAACCGCTTCAAAAAAACACGCATGCAGAATTGAACTGAATTGACTTCAGCCTCACATAAAAGACGGACGAGCTCACAATATCAAAATGCATCGTGTTTTATTCTTCTCCTAGTGTGTGTGTGTGAGGAACCCTCTGTGCCTGCATTATTTGAGTCCATTAAAGGTCTTCTACCTTCCCAAGGATTTGATTTCTGCCCCATAACCGGCGACTGTGACTGGGCATCGAGTCGGCTCTTTAAGACCAAACCACCGGATCGATGGCGCTAGCTTTACCAGGGCGCTAACAGCCTCCGCTGTGTCTCTGTTAGATCCACGGGTTTACGCGGGGAATCGAGGGCCAACTCTGACCCCTGGGAGAGCGTCTGTTGAGGGTCCTCAAAGGCCCTCCTAAAGAGAGGAGGACACAGGCAGGGAGAGTGCAGGAAATTACTAGTTGCTTATGAGTGCACGTGATTATTATGGAGCTGTGAGAGTGTGAATGAACGGCCAATGGCCGTGAGTGTGTGAGTGTGTGACGGGGTGTGACTGGCCAGTAAATTGAGATGGTTAATCTCAGATGAGGAGAGTGTATTGGTCCTTCAGACAGACATGTGAGGGCCACTCCACACGGCTGCCCATTTAAGAGCCCGCTTACAAGAAGCCGCCTGTGCGTGTCTTTGAAGAGCTTGACCTTATGTCTGCAATTCACCCCCTTTACACACACACACACACTTTTTTGTCTGCACTGCAGAGTTTTGGTGTTTTTGCTGCATTTCCACAAACGATTTGATGGAAACTATGCATTCCTTTTGAGATTCTTTCCCAGAGAGACATTTCATTTGACGGCTTCAGGAAAATCAAATAAGCTTTACAAAAACTGCTAATAATTGCATGGTATCTCTGTTTCTATAAAGTTATAGTATTAGCAGCTTACTTTCTATAATTAAATCTGGCTTACATGAAATATATAATTTATTTACTGTGTTTGTATATTCACTGCTCAAAAAAATAAAGGGAACACTTAAACAACACAATGTAACTTCAAGTCAATCACACTTCTGTGAAATCAAACTGCCCTGGAAGCAACGCTGATTGAAAATCAGTTTCACCTGCTGTTGTGTGAATGGAATAGACAACAGCTGGAAATTATACCCCTAATAAAGGAGTGCTTCTGCAGGTGGTGACCACAGACCACTTCTCAGTTCCTATGCTTTCTGGCTGATGTTTTGGTCTCTTCTGAATGCTGGTGGTGCTTTCACTCTAGTGGTAGCATGAGACGGAGTCTACAACCCACACAAGTGGCTCAGGATGGTACATCACTGCGAGCTGTGGCAAGAAGGTTTGCTGTGTCTGTCAGCGTAGTGTCCAGAGAATGGAGACACTACCAGGAGACAGGCCAGTACATCAGGAGACGTGGAGGAGGCCGTAGGACGGCAACAACTGGTGCCCTGTGCTCTTCACAGATGAAAGCAGGTTTACACCGAGCATGTTGGGCCCTCATACCACCCTCATGGAGTCTGTTTCTGACCATTTGACTGCTCACATGCACATTTGTGGCCTGCTGGAGGTCATTTTGCAGTGCTCCTCCTGTTCCTCCTTGCACAAAGGCGGAGGTAGCTGTGCCTGCTGCTACCACTAGAGTGAAAGTACCGCCAGCATTCAGAAGAGACCAAAACATCAGCCAGAAAGCATAGGAACTGAGAAGTGGTCTGTGGTCACCACCTGCAGAAGCACTCCTTTAGTGGGGGTGTCTTGCTAATTGCCTATAATCAGCGTTGCTTCCTAAGAGGGCAGTTTGATCTCACAGAAGTGTGATTGACTTTAAGTTACATTGTGTTTCTTAAGTGTTCCCTTTATTTTTTTGAGCAGATATTTAACATATAAACATAACATTTTTCTCAAATATATACACATGCACATATAGTACACACACACACACAAACTTTTTGCTTGACAGCACTAATATAAATTGTGTTCAACTGCTAAAATATTTATTATTTATTTTTACATTTATAATCTGAAATACATATTCTATCCTAAAATATTAAGTTTCTATTTTTTATTTGTATGTTTTCTCCAATATTTGTATGTTGCATCTTTTTTTGTATATGAGTGCATTGCTAGTTTAATGACATGCACATGTCAAACTCTGCTGAAATGCATTGCTGGATTGCTCAGATCAATCACTGTCAGTTAGGATGCAGCAGCAGAGCTAGTGTGTGTGTGTGTGTGTGTGTGTGATCTGTGCAGTCAGATGAAGTCCTGATTGATTTCAGGGGTTTAATAAAGTCAGCGGGCCGCAGGTGAGTTTCTCAGACACGCACTGATGAGCAGAAAACTAACCACCGTTAACTCCTCTACAGACCAACCAAAGACTAGTACTTCTTTTATCTCCTCTCACTGATTCTGAACAAATGTGCCATGTTTACAAAGAAAGGATGAACACTGATTATGAGGCGATCATGTCTTACCCTGAAGAAGAGTGGGTTTCCGTTCAGAGATTCGGCTCGTCTGATGTTCTCCACACCGCACTGAAACACAGATCAGAAACCGCTGCTTCACTCACACACTTTTAATGCATTTAAATGACATAAGATCACATTAGAAAGTGTTGATCCACAAACCATTGAGATGCTATATATATGTGTATTTTAGTTAACTTTATTAATTATGAACCATATTTCTAGGTTTTATTTATAGTCAACCATACTCCTGGTAGTGTTATTGCTCAAAATGTACTATGACGTTTGAATATTTTTATCTATTAACCAATACTATCAGAGTACAGTCAAACATCATCTGCTGGAGGCCCGGCACAGATCCAGAAGATCAGAGACGAGAGCGGATCAGATCAGACCCCTGCTGCAGACGGCCGGCCCTGGGGCCACAGATCGATGGACAGGTGAAAGAACCCGGCAGAGGAGACTCACGCTAATGCTAGCCCCAGGCCAAACACACACACACACACGCTACACCACATGAGGCTGGGAAACACACTCACACTCTTCAGAAGCGAAGCGCTGATCGATGAGTCTCAGATATGAGAGCAGAGGTCAAAGGTCAGACACTGCAGTGATGGGAAACTATCCTACAGTATATACTACAGTCTGCAGCAGTGACTGAACATCAGAGCTGAAGCACCGATCAGACTCCATTCAGTGATTCAGATTCATACGCCAGCTTAAACAGCAATTCACAGATTCAGTGAATCCTTGTGTGGGTCATCACAGCTGTATAGACACAGCTAAATCACTACAGTGTACTCTGTTAGGGTGTATATTTCTATCTGGCCTAAAACTACCTGTTCTAGTTTATATAGACTTTTAATCATTTACCTATATAAAATCGGATATTAAAAATAATAATAATAATAATTATTATTATAGTCATATATATTTGTACATACACAAACACACACACGTCATTATAATAATTGCATTATTATTATTATTATTATTATTATTATAAATATAAAATGTAATAATAATAATAATAAAAACTTTTATTATAATTTACAATTAAATTCAATTATATGTATAGTAATAAATAATATTAACAATAATAAAAAAAAATATTTTTAAAATAATTAAAATATAAAAATAATATTAAAATAATTTTTTTAAAAATTCTCCAAAATAGTATTTATTAATAATTTAGTCATTTATTTACAAACCCATAACAAATTGTTTATATTACTTTGTTATTAAATAGTAATATAATTTATCATTCTTTCAATATGAAAATTGTAATAAGGCAATAGGAATTTTTTGTCTATACACACACGCAAATACATAAAAAAAAAGTTTATATTTATATA
>JAUMHP010000078.1:687734-700126 GCA_032361065.1 Enteromius trimaculatus | reverse complement strand
AAAAACACACACACCCAATCTGTATATTTACTGTGTATATATATATATATATATATATATATATATATTATAATAATTTATTTATTTTTATAGAGATTTTAATTTTAGTAAGCTTTTTTAAACTATTTATTGTCACTGGAGAATGTCGTTTTTGTTCCAATAATGGCCGTGGATCAAATCATGATTTTTATTTTTTTTGTTCTTTATGGTGCTTTTTATCTTTTCAATCACTCATTTTTTGAGTCCCACCCAAATGTGTTTTTTTTCTCATGCATTATGTACAGTGCATTAAATTCCATAATAAGGCCATATAACGTTGCACAAAAATGACCAGATGATTTTTGTGTTCGATTTTATTCCTCAGTGATGCAACAAACAACACACGCTGTCACTTCTGCAGATTGCATCACTTTATAACTAAAAAGCAACAACTTTATCAACAACTCCAGTAAAACCAGCAGGAGGCGCTGCATTCAAACAGGAAGTGATGCTGTTTGAGTCACAGGTCTGTTTCCTGACCCACCTGAACAGCATCAGTAGTTTAAAACACATTTCTGGAGGAGTGTTTCATAATCAGATAATTGCTTTATAAGTGATGTGTGCAGATAGTCTGATAAATATGTTTGTGGAGATGATTTGCCGTCTGACAGATGCAGGACTGGCCCTCACGACTGGACTCGAGCCCTGACAGTCTGTCGGACGTGAACGTGAGGCTCTTCGCTCCTCGTGTTTGTGCCGAACACACTGATGAGTGTGTTTCGGCGCAGGTGTGTGAAATAATAGACTCCAGTGACCCATCAGACCTCTTAAAGAGACTCCTCTGCAGGGTTTCATGAGGCCCGTGTGCGTCTTCCACCGATGCAGCCGTATTAAACCCTTGTTATGAAAGCATAACGATGCATTTAACACAAGGATGAAGAAATGATGACCCCGACGGATCAATACCAGATTCTGATCACCGCTTTAGTTTTTGTGTGCATCGTACACTATAGTTTGAGCTGATGTGTGTTTATCTGCAATGTGACTTTGGGAAAAAACCTCCATTCATCTCCACTTATGCAACACAATCTGTTGCAGCACTACAGGTGTTTGGGAAAATGCTGCAGTGCTTTGTTTCGGCATGAAGCGTTAGAGCATTTTATAAAATCATGCTAGAAGAGCAGCTTTACCTGCCTATTATTACTAATGTACATATGCACGAGAGCCAAGCCTTTCCATTAAAGGATCAAATTAATTCATTTAGTTTTCATTCTTTAAATATATATATATATATATATATATATATATATTTAAAGGTCAAAAGTGATTAAAAACGCCCCCCCCCATTCAATAATATATTTTTTACTCTTCATTTTCTTTGTTTTAACTTTTTTTAATTGATTTATTTTTTATTTATGCATTTTTATGTCAAAGTCTGGAAAGGGCAAAGGCAACCATTTTTTCCCTCGTTTTGTTTTTCTTGAATTCTTTATTTTATTAAAACATCTCAAAATATGAGTAAAAAGTAATTATTCTACTAATATAAATATATTTATTGTATATTATATATATTTTTCTTTTTATTTATTTTTCTTACTTTATTTGTTTTTTTAATGTAAAGATCAAAATACATTTTTCACGTTTTTCCTCTATTCAGAAAAAAAAAAAAAAATTTTTTTAAAAAAAATCCAAAGTTGACTCTAAGCTTCCTTCAGCTGTCATTTGTTCTTCACGCAGCGCGCACAAATATGAAACAATTGCTAATATTCTAAAATATTTTCCTCTATTTATGCATAATTTTTCTCTTTTTATGTCCCTTTCCTTTCATTTGTTTTTTTATCACTTTATTTGTTTCTTTCATGTAAAGCTCAGAAGTGATTTAAAGCGTTTTTTTTTCTCTATTTAGAAAAAAACGAAGTGACCCAAAGTTGATCTAAGCTTCCTTCAGCTGTCATTTGTTCTCCACGTAGCGCGCACAAATATGAAACGATCGCTAAAACTCTTCTGTCTCGAAGCAAGCGTTCTCTGTGAGGTCGTGGCAGTCAAAGTTGTGCTGTTCCTCGCGCGCCGCGTCTGTTCGGAGCGCTCGTGCAGTAGATGGCTGCGAGCGCGCGCTGATCCGGAGGAACGCTACTTCGCCGTTCTGTCAATAAAACACTCCAGGAGCCGAGAGAAACGCGTCGCGGGCTGATCCGCGCGTTTATTTAATCCACATTCTCCCTCGGTTCGCGAACGCGCGCCTCGATCGGGATTGTTGAAGCCGGAGGGACACTTGGAGAGACTTTGTTCGCGGCCGGACACCTGCGCGTCCGCTTCACCTTGTGGCGAAATGTTGCTCTGAAGCACGGTGTCTTTTTCACGCAGAGTGGATTTTTTGGGGCTCGATCGTTCCGTGGGTCCGTGTGTGTGTGTGCGTGCGCGTGCGTGCGTGCGTGTGTGTATGTGTGTGTTTCTGAAGATCAGACACGCTCCTCCTGATCGGGTGTTTTCTCATTGCGATCTGTTTCCATGTTTTTAGGTTTATGTGATATTTCTAAAAATGCATCATCACCATCATCATCACCATCATCATCATCAGAGAATGGCCGCGTTAGGGACGGATAAAGAACTGAGCGATTTGCTGGATTTCAGCGCGGTAAGTCACTTCGCGCTTCTGCACGCCGGAGGTCAATGATCACACTTTGTTTCGTTTTGTCACATTTCATTGTGTTTCTGCGCGCAAATGATTCAGTAGAAGTCTTGTAAGATGACTTTTCTTGCGCCGCGTAAATTGCATTTGAAATCTGAAAGAAAGTTGCAAAAAAAAAGCTTGTGTGGATTTGATAGATGTGATGTTGCATTAGTAATTCTGTTGTCTTATAGATGCGAAACAGCGATTTGAAAATGTTCCCCACATCAATGGTAGTATATCCCACTTTATTCAGTCTTTTCTTGTGTTTTTCCCTTTTCTTTAATAGATTCATATAAATGTTGTGTTGAACCGTACAAAAATGAAATGCTTCTGATGGAATTCCTCGTCGTTGTAATTTGGAGTCACTCCTAATGCACTTCTGTTCTGCTGGATTTCTAGATCGATCCCATTAGGATTTCTTCCAAATTCTGACAGGAATTCCATCAGAATGTTTTTTTTTTTTGAAAAGGCACGTGAGATTAGAGTAGATTCTACTCTCTGTTTCAGTAAAAAAAGAGAGAGAGAGAGAGCAAAATGTGCATCCTGTGAGAAATGCTTTTGGGAAGTTTTCACTCAGGAAATGTGTTTTTATGATCCAAAAATATTCCAGCTGTCTGCGTGCAGCGACTCCATTCAGACAGACAGAGGCAGAAGTGACAGTCAGGCTAGTTTCTGCACTCAGGACACTGCAATTTGGCTTGGTTTTGACATTGCAATCGAGTTTAACGTAGGTTAAGCATATTAAATTGCATGCATTTATGAGCTAAAGCAATGCATTATGCTGTGATTGGCATGTTTGGGATGCTTTTAACCTGTGTGTGTTTTCTATTCTCTGATTCAGGGCGGGCTGTGAAAGTTTTTAATGTGTTGTCATGATTGTTTTGTAGATGTTTTCCCCTCCTGTCAGCAGCGGGAAGAACGGACCCACGTCTCTGGGAAGCGGACATTTCTCTGGCTCAAGTATGTCGAATGCAACCCAGCCTTGTGTGTTTTTGTGTGACGGCCCACCGAGTGATTAGAAGCTCGGTTTAAATATGCAATACATGCGTGTGTGTGTGTGTGTGTGGAGAAAAGGTGCAAACTTCAGGTGTGTGAGAATTTTGCGTTGTGATGCGAGTTTGATTGTTGTGGCAGATGTTTGGGTTTGACGACGGCATCGGGCTTGTTTTCTGCACAAACACACTCATGCATAATTCGTGCAATATGGATTCTGCACCTGCAGGCTTCCTTAGATTTGTACTGTTAAAGTGCAGGTTTTTAAAACCTGACGTTTGTGATTCCTCCTCTGATGAATGTTGCAAATAATGGTATGCGCAAAAAAAAGAAATAATAAATAAGAGCAATGACCTTGACCCTGGAGGTGCGTTCGGGAAGTAACCGTTTTTTTTTTTTCAGCGTGCGTTTGTTTTCAGATGCATTGCAGTAGTGATCGAATGCACAGATGGAGGGCAGAGACGGCGTTTGGCTAGTCGCGGCCTTCGTGTTTTCAATGCCTGCTATTGTTTTCTTCAGACTTGAGTGTTGTTTAGGGTTCGATCATTTGCATGCCGCCCCCCTCCCTTTGCCCCTCGGTTCCTGTGCTTTCGCCCTGAATTGTGTCGCAGTTTTTCGCTGTTGGAAAGTCGGAGGATGAAGGGGGGTCTGCAAACTACAGCTACTCTGTTGCCATGCAACTTGGCTCGGAAAACGCTGGGAGAAGTGTGAATCGAGGGGAAAGAGAACGGCGCGTAAGAAATAAATAACAGGAGCGTGTGGGCACGCTGCTAAATTTCGCGTAGAGCTCATCCCGTGCCAGTCTCGGAGATTTCGGATGCAGGGCCCGGCGTGTACGTTTGTTCTGTTAACAGCCGTAGCTTATTAAGCCACGCTGAAAAAGTGGGGTTATTTTAATAACGGGCCGAAAAAAAGCGCCGGGCGCAAAGCCTGCTGCTATTTGCATCGCTCTGTTTTGGTTATGCTTGTCAGTCAAGCGCCGGCGATTGCATTAAGCGCAAAGATGAAGAGAGAGAAGAAGATTTCTCCTCCCACAATCCAGCACCTCTCAGAGCGGCTTTGTCTTTCTCGTAGCGAGCCGAGGCGGCGAGGGGGAGAGATGCAGACGAATATCAAACCCTTTAATTGTGCTCGAGATTAGGAATTAATGAGCGTTTTTAGCTTGTAATAGCAATATTATTGCTGCAATCTAATGCTAATAATGAGCCGGCTTATAATAGTCTGGTTTTCAGGCCTTTGACTTGCTGGGGTTATTTCTGCACTGCTTTTTTGGTTGTGTGAGATAAAGTTGGCTGAAAATGTCCTTCTAGCACTTCTCAAACACACTTTTTAGGCTGAAATGACAAAACTTGCGATGCAGAAGCGGTCTGTGTGATCTCCTGAAGTCATACAAAAGTCAAATCGGTGATGCTTTTTATTTTGGATGCTGGCATCATATGACTTCAGAAAGATGATTAATCACGGCTCGTTCCCCAATCAGCCTATTATCAGAGCTAAGAGGTTTTCCTCTCACGTTCAGGTTCTTTGCATCCCTCCGCCTCCCCTAACCCCTCCTTTAGACCTCACCTTCCTCTCGGGGTTCGGGCCGGACGCTGGGCTCAGTCCAGGGCTCTCAGCCCTCGGACAGCGTGCCTAACACCATTATTCTATTCGATTATTAATGAGGAAGTGTGAACTCGTGAAATGTTATGCTTATATATTAATTATATTCATATATAATATAAATATATACATGTTAATATTTTTGAAATATAACTGTATGTTTGTGTATTTATGTATACATAATAAATATGCTCAACACAAACACATTCTGTAAACATAAACATTTATTTTGGATGATATTATTTGCGATTAATCGTTTATCAGCACTAAAAATGATTACTGATTGCATTTATGCTAAAAATTTTTAATGCTCATATTCATATAATGAGACTTTAATTGTTTTTAATAAATATTTAATAAAAAATATTTTTTTATTTACAGTTATTTAAATGCATTTATTTATTTTTACAAAATAAATAAAGTTTTTAAAATATTTTTTTTGGGTGGTTCAGGATAAAAGTCAATATAGTAAGTTTTTTTGTTGTTGCTCAATTTATTAAGTTTTTTTTTAGTTTCTTTGCTTGTAGGAAACGTCTAAGGTTACAACGGTAACCCACGTTCCCTGAAGGAGGGAACGGAGACGTTACATATGAGATCCCATATGTAACCATATGTAACGTCGAAGTGAACTCGACTGAAGGGGAACTTGAAATGCCTTGTGCTGAACTCATCAGTGTTTCTGTGAGATGAACAGTAAATCAGTCTGAATCTTCAAGCAATCAGATCCTCTGAACTTTGAATGAAGATTGTCATTCAGGCCACTCGAGTTCCACCAAACGCTGTAGCATCTATGCTAAGAATGCTTAGGCTTTATTATTAGCCGTCTAGAGACGTCACGCTGAGCTCGCGGAGAAAAGATGCCAGGACGGCAGCATTACGTCAGCGCTGTGGGGAAAATCTCACTTCACTTTCATTGTCTCACTGATGAGTTGAGTTCACTTCTCTATCTGTGCAGTCCCTGGATGACCTTACAGATGTCAATACAGAGAATGAATGAATGCACAGGGTGAACTATCTCTGCTTTATATAAAAAATCAGTTCATCCTTGATCAAGTTCCTGCTGCTTTTGTTCAGCTGCTCTGATTTTCTGGCCTCTGACTGTATTTTATACCATCTGTCCCAAATTCACTGCTGTTTTTTTCTTGCTGAAAGTAAATTTAACCATGGCTCAGGGCAAAAATGACACTGAAAATGCCCCAGATACTTAAAAAAAATGCCCCCATAGTGAGATTGATATTTTGAATATCCTAGATTATATACTACTGCTCAAATGTTTTTAAAAGAAGTGTCTTCTGCTCACCAAGGCTGCATTTATTGGATCAAAAATACAGGAAAAACTGAAAAATTATGAAATATTTTTTACAGTTTAAAAGAATTGTTTTATATGTGAATATCTTTTAAACTTTAAATTTCTTTGATGCGCAGATGAATTGTCAGCATCATTACCCCATTCTTCGGTGATCTTCAGAAATCATACTAATATGATGATTTGCAGCTCAAGAAACATTTCTGATTATTATTAATGTTGAAAACAGTTGAGCTGCTCGATATTTTTGTGAAAACCGTGATATATTCCAAGGTTTGGGGTAAATGAGATTTAAAATATAGAAAGAAATGGATACTTTAATTCAGTATGGATGCAAAAAATTGGTCCAAACTGACATATTGAGACTTTTATGTAAATGCCCTTCTTTATTCCTGTAAGATTTAAAGGATCCTGGAAAGAAATGTATCGCAGCAGCAAATCAGCATATTAGAATAATTTCTGAAGGACCATGTGACACTGAAGACTGAGTAATGATGCTGGAAATTCAGCTTTGAGCTTACATTTTAAGAAATATTAAAATAGAAAATGATATTGCAAATAGAAAAAAATATTTTAAAAATATTAGTAATATTTTAGATTCAATTTGTATTATATTTCACACATACACTCTTTAAAATAAAGGTGCTTCATGATGCCACAGAAGAAACGTCTCTTTCTAAATGTAGTTTAGTTTCACAGAAGCTTCTTCGTGATGAAAAAAGCAACCTGGTCTCATAAAAATATGTACCTCTGCGCACGTTTTGTGCAACACTGTTTTTACGTGCCTTACTGCATGTTTGACTGCTTTTAAACACAGGTTCAATACGTGAAACCTGGCACATGTTTATATAGGTATGTATTGCAGCGGTTTAGAATTAAAATATCCGTGGACTGTTGCAAAAAGTTAATGCTCTATCATGTTGGAAATATGCCCTACACCAAATCCAACCCTAAACCTACCCAAGCGTGACATTATTAGCTTCCTTTTACACAGATTTTCATGGTTTTGTTGAAGCGTAGTTACACATCCTTGTGTCTGAAGTACATCTCTGTACTCCGAGAGCTACCGAACCTACCGTCTATGAAAACACATAGACATGAAGCTGCATATGTGTGATGATAACGTTCAAAGGCATCAATTTTCAAATATCCCAGCATATTATAACGTGTTTTCATAACATGATATTCTTCAAGTAATTGTGTAAAAAGTAAGCTTTTTTAATTCAAAATTGTAAATTTGTGAGAAAAGGAATAAAAGGTGTACATTTCTTATGTAGTTATTGGTACATATTTTCGCTAAAATGTGCACCCAGGTACGTTTATGCCATGAGAACAGGTAGGAAAAAAGAGTTCTTCAGGTTATAAAAAGGTAGGAAAGAGATGGTTCTCTTAAGACTGGATGATTCTTGTATGGCTTTGCTGTGAAGAAGCTTTTAAGCACCTTTATTTTTAAGAGTGTAGCTGTCAGATCTTAAAATGAAGTGAATGTTACTCTTAATAAAAAGTTAATTTCATGACAGAGCGGCCCTTCACGGCCCCCAGTCGGCCTTTAGAGCGGGGCCTTCAGCGCCACAAAAGCCTCTGTTGTTTTCTTCACTTGTTTGCGTCTGGTCTCTGAGTAAAGCAGCGCTGGTGTCCTGTGTGTCCTCCAGAGTTACGTCAGCAGAGTTAGTTTCCCAGCGCTCTGTTGACATTGTTGTGTCCTGTAGCCCACTTCCTTTGTGATTAAACGTCTGCGAGTGTGTGTTTGTGAATATGTTTCTTGCTCTTTATCTCTGCGCTGCTTTGATAAGGCTCTCATACGCTGTTTGTTTGACCTGGAAACGGGGCTCTTAGACCTATTTGTGCTGGAACGGTTTGGGACGGGTGCAGACGCAACGTTCTCCGCATGTTGATTAGCGCTTATGTCACGAGTGACTCTGTTTGCGCTCTTAATTGGTGTCGCTGGACTCACTGTGAACGATTCATCATGCTACTATGTCAAAGAACTCTAAGCTATCTGTTCTTTCCTTCTGACGTCATCAGTTGTTTTTCTCCCTCCTTTATTCCTACTGTATTTATTTTTTGACATGACAGTTTTCATGTTGATTTTAAAAACTACAGGATTTACAGCAATTGTCTTTAAGTAATAAATATTTAATAGATGTAAACAATGAGCATTTTGTATGCATAAGTGCTGTCGCATTCCAAAATAAAATCATTTTCGTTTACGTAATATATGTGTGTCTGTACTGTGTATATTTATAAAGACACACATACAGTATGTAGTTGAAGATATTTACATGTATGTACATTTATATATTCATATATATTATATAAACAACATGTTTTATATATATATATACATGCATGTGTTTGTATTCATATATAAATAATGACTATAAACAGTACACACACATATATCATGTAAACAAAAACCTTTCATTATTTAACATCCTAAAATGATTTTATTTATTAATTGTATTATTATTTAATATCTAACATAAGTTAGATTTACTGCTTGTTATTAGCCTCCTTAAATAAGGTATATTTACTATTCATAGTTTTTTTTTATTGTTTATGATTTGTTTTTATCATTTAACAATAATACCTCAAACACACTATTTTACTATTTGCCATTTATTGTATTTATTATGAATTTTTTCCCCTTATCCAACTTTGTTTTAAGCATAAATCTAGCATACATATAGAACATTCTCATTCTAAATTATTGTATTACTGTATCTTACCGTACATATTTTAATGTCTGTAGAAAACTTGTTTACGAAGTGAACTCACTTGAACAGTTGTTTAATATAAAAATCTATTAGTATTTTTATTATATGTTAATGTAATATAACTTGTATTTGCTTGTTCACTGGTTTTTATTCTGTTTGTTATACGATGAAAATAACCTGACATGGCTTTAATTAAAAATAAACGTATCTTATTTTTATTTTATAAGTTTGCGGCTCAAATAAATGCTTCTTGTTTTAGGGCTATTTTTAATGCACTTTTATATGAGAATTATTTTTTGCCATGATTCATATCCATTTAAAGACTTTTATTTTCCCGGAATAAGCCTGATAACGTCTGTGCAAGTCCAAAACATCAACAGGAAAATATAAGCACAATTAAAGCAGATGAACGTGGATGTTGTAAACAGGCTGATGTTGAAGGCCGAGTGAGCAGAGCCCCTGTTGTTTTGGACAGACACTGAAGTCTGACAGGAAGTGCAGGCAGAGCTACTTCCTGTTTTTGTGCGCCGGTCTCCTGAGTGCGAAGGAGGCTGCTTTTCACCTTCACTTACTCTTAGATCTGCTCGTTCTGCTTTATCTAAGGGCTTTTCTATTAGAGTCTTGTTTTGTTCAGGTAGTGGGGTCCAGTCTGATCTAATCTGGTGCGTGATGGGTAATATAGTCTGCTTTCCATCTGTCGGGTTCGGTTAAAGCAGGCCGGCGATCCGCTTCAATCCCTTCACTTCCATTCACGTCCGTATAATTGAGTGTTATTGTTTTATTTGTTTTGCACAAAGCCTGAACTGGACTGTGTCTTTTCTGATCCAGTCCCGGCCGGAGTCGTAATGAATGAGTAAAAATACGGCCTGGGAAAGTGTACCGACTAAAGACGCCACTGTCTGTAGTGATTCAGCAGCCTTGTGTAACAACAATAGGGCCAAAGTGCATTGTGGGTAATGAGGATTGATGGGAAACACCCATCACATGTTGCTGATCTTATGCTGTCGTTCACAAAAGGTTCCTAAACAGGTTCAAACAAAAAAGCAGTGTTCCTAAGCAGTGTCCAAACTCAGTCACTTTCATTTCTTATTATTTTCTCCTGAAAACACAATGAGACTTCTTCTCAGTCCTCAGTAATCTCACTTACACTCCTAAAAATCAAAGTGGTTCTGTGGAACCCTTTAAAGTTTTGGAGACACAATATAAGTAACACTTGTTAACTATTGACTTCGACTTCAGTAAATTCTTCATTTGCTGCACTGTGAAAAATGACCGTGATTTTAACTGTAAAAACTGAGAAAATTCTACAGTAGAAAGCTGTTAAATGGTCAATGATAAATTCCTGTCAAATTTACAGGGAAACGGTAACCTGACATTCCCAGAATTATGTTTTTTTTTTTTTTAAATAACTATGTTTTTTCTTTTTTTCTTTCTTTATTAGTGTTGTATTTTACATGTAATGTTGTTAAATGAATGTTTTTTGCATATTTGAGTTTAATGGTTCTCACCATGATGGTGTTTAGTGTTTGTGTGAACGACACTGAGCACCTCTCTCTCTCTCTCTCTCTCTCTATATATATATATGTATCAATCAGTGTATTTCAAAGCTACAAAACAGATTCCAGTACTTTAATAGATTGGTATATTAACATTACATCAGTTAATGAAATTACGGTATTTAACTGTAAATTTAACTTGAAACCGTAAAGCCTAAAATGTTGTAACCATATTTTTAACGGTCGAATTCTGGCACACACAGCTGGAATAAAAAAAAAACACAGCAATAAATTTGACGTTTTTACAGTGTGTTTATTACTGTAGTAGTAAGATAGGTAGTAAGGTAGTTGTTAAGTTTTTACTTTTTTGCCAAAATTAAAGTCAAAATTATTGTCATGTTTTCAGAAAAATAAGTCAAAATTAAGGGTCTTTTAAATATGCTGTCAGAGGGATAAGCTAAAAAAAAAAATATTTCGAACAGAAAACAAGATTAATTTGCTTGTTTCAAGTAAAAATGCACTTAATTTTTACTTGTTTTTTTACTTGTGTTTAATCGCAAACTTTAACCCTGGACCACAAGGGTTAAGTTCTGTAAATTGTACATTTCTTTCATGATCACCACTACTAACCCACTCCTAAATGTAATGTTGATATCGTGAACAGCGCTATACAAATAAACATAATTAGTGCGTGAATCAGAAAAGATCTCAACGTCTGAGACCTCGATATGAACTCAAACATTTCTCTACAAATGATCAGATCTTTTTATAAGCCGTTTTTACCTGCCTACTTTGGGAGAAATATCTGAGACTTACTTTATACCTAACGTGTTCCTCTATTATGTCTCATATGTTATTTTTTTTCAATTACCTATTTCCAATAATGAAGCGTCATGGGTTTTTAGTACTGCTCATTGTAGTAGAAACAAAGTTAAATACTATGTGATTCTCAATTTTGTCTCATTGAATGCTTGCAAACTTTAAAAGAGCAACTTCTGAACATTAAAATTTCATTGAATTATCTCTTTGTCCTTAGCGAAACTTCATTTAGTAAAAAACTAAATACTTCATGTTGTTCTCAATTATGTTTCATTTAAGTCTTATAAGCTATAAAAGAGACATTTTTTTTTTAAAATAATGTTATCAGTTATGCCCAATTTAAGTTCAAGTGTAAGTCTCATAAGGTGAATGATGAAAGAGCAATTTCTGTACAATGAAATATTTCTATTCCTTTGTCCATCAATAAATCTTCATGGTCACCAACACTGAATTTTTACGAGAAAAATCTGAGAAATATGTTAAATAGTTAAAGTGATTATTATTTATGTCTTGTTTACTCTAAGTCTCATAACTTCTGAGCAATAAAATACTGAGTTCATTTTCATTTCACATTTTTAAAGGGGTCATACAAAAGCCTAATTTTCATTAGCTAATATGATTCTTTAGGATCTCAATGGAAAGTTTGTGATATAGATTGCTTTAAAATTTCTCAAAGATAGTGTAAAAAAAGCACATTTTCATAAACAGCTCTGATTTGTGTATCACTCTGTTTGTGTACTTCCCCTTTAAATCTTCACGAGCTCCGCTGACTCCGCCCCTCTTTTCCGAGGCGCTCTCGGAGGATCTTT
>JAUMHP010000078.1:608211-662486 GCA_032361065.1 Enteromius trimaculatus | reverse complement strand
AGATAGATAGATAGATAGATAGATAGATAGATAGATAGATAGATAGATAGATAGATAGATAGATAGATAGATGAGTTCTTTATGAGATGTTATTATTTCAGGGCAGAAAAGAAACTGGTATATATAAACACATAATTCTCCGTTCTATAGAATACATTTTATACCATATTTAATACTTATAATAATTTTATTTTAATTATAATTTTATTTATACAGTCTAAAAATGTTAAATTCCTACCAATTGTTTTTTATTACATTATATATCACATCACATCATGTCATATCATATTATATACTCCAATAAATAGAATACATTTCATACAATATATAATGCATTTATTTTATATATATGCTTTTATGTTTTACAATCAAAAATTTTTTAAATCCCCATTGTTTTATCTATAATATTTGTTTCAAATATCACCTTCGAATAAGGTTTCAACAAGTGACGAATTTCATTTTGCTGGATTTCTATTGATCTCGTTTTGTGCTCGGTGGCTCTGCCTACAGTGCGATCACATTGGCCCAAACAGCTGTATATCAAACATGGAATGCGTTCTGATTGGCTGAAATTCTGTCTCATTCTTTATATAGGAACCAAAGTCAGAAGTGCAAGAATCCGTCATGTTAATGTCTCTGTGGTAGTTTCTATCATAGCAACAGTAACTGCTCTTTGCGGATGCTGTGCGTTCTGTGTCGTATGTGGGTATATTTTTTGTGCGGTACATCAGGCAGGACCATCAATAAAGCAAACAAACGCACAGATAATAAGTGCACGAGGATGAGAGGAAGACGACAGAAGCTGGAGGAAGTGATGCGGGATCGGAGACAGTATCCCGGCTGCAGCCAAACACCTTAATTGTGATGCATTCTCGGGGTTCGCTCCTGTATGAAGTATCCTGCTCCGATGCCATATGGTGTCGCACGGAACATTTAACTTGTCAGCTGTAATGGATTGTTCTGGAAGCAGATTTTAGCTGTAAGCGCTAACGGCTCGTCTGCGGGCGGCTGTATGAAGGATCGCGAGAACAATACGCCTGGAGATGCTGACCCCTGCCACTCGCACATTTACCCAGCATCCTCGGCGGCTGCTTGCGTCGGACTCGAGCGGTCAGCTTCACCGCGAGGAATGACCTGAGCGTTATTCCAGGTCAAACGGACAAACCTGCTGTCCATTACCACACAAAACATCTTTACTTAATATGCAACAAAATTAAGCAGTTATTTTTGGTGGAAGTATTGAGGCCCATAATTATTGATTTTGTAAATCAGCCAGTTCAAAAACATCAGTGGATTTCATTAAGATCTGTTTTATTTTACCATTAAATCTTTTTTTTTTTTTTTGCTGTCAAAAAAAGTAAATAAGTCTAGTTTCAGTCTCATTACTGATTTTTCAGTGATCTTTTAAATTGTGATTTTACTAAATTTTTATTTAGAATTTAAATTTATTGCAATTGTTTTTTAAAACTATTTATTTATTTTTTATTATACGTACATACATAAATAATTTGATAATATTTATTATAGGTCATATTTAAAATATATATAAATTGCATTTAATTAATTTTAAATAATAACTTTTATTCACAACTTCAATTATTTATTTGCATTTAGTTTATTAATAAATAAAACTTTTTAAAAATAGAATTAAATTTTTTAAAGAGTGATTTATAATATTTTAAAATATAAAGTATGTTATTTATTTTATTTGATCATTTTTAACAATTAATTATTTAATTCTAATAATAACAAAAAATACAGTTTGCTAGAGTTATATATGTAATTTTTTTTATTATTATTATTTGCACATTTCAAATAAATAAATATATATTCAAAAGATAATACACGATGGAAAAAAAATATTAATTAAATTGACATTTTTTAAATTAAAGTAAGTGGTTGCATTCAATTAATTTTAGTTGCATTTAAATAAACACATGTAGTTGACTAACTTACAAGTTAAAAGTGCACGTGTTAAATCTCTGTAGATGTGATCTTGGTTTGTTAAGTGGTAATCATCAGCACATCACAGATGCTTTCAGTGAAGCTCAGGTTGGACTGATCCTGGAGCTGAGGACAGCTGTAAGATCTTGAGATGTTGTTATTGAAGAGCGTCTCCACACGTTTAGTTTCCGCAGGGAACACAGAGATTTACACCTTTGAATGCCTGTCAACATGACACGCAGAAATACAACAAACCCACACACACACACACACACATGTGCTTCCCAAGCATCCAGATGTCTCAGGTGTGCAAAGACACTTTCAGTCGCACGTCAAGGCCAGAACACCAGAAGAGAAAGAAAGAATAAAAGTTCCTTTTGTTAGCTTTAGTTAACACACTGAACACACAGATATGTTCTTTTTTCATTTTCTCTCAGAAGTGAGTAAATTTCAAAAAATAATTGCCACATAAATGGCATGTAATGCATTGCTTTAAATAGATAGATCCTAAAAATCCTAAATAAAATAGTATTTTTTAAAACATGGTGCAATAATTAATATTATAGTTATTATTATATATATAGTTTTAATTAATATTATACCAATTAAATATTGTTTATATTATTAAACATACCTATTGGGACCTAAAAAAAATGTACAAACATAAAACATTAAATCATTTTATTTTAAAATATTTTTTAACAATTATTTAAAAATTTACTTTAAATTACTAAAAAAGTCAAAATGATTAAATGTGACATTTCAAAATAAGTCAACTTTAATATAAATGAATGAAAAAAATTGCTTTGGATAAACACTCTTCTAAACCATTATTAATCTTCTTAATTTAATAACATATTAGAATATTAGAACATATTAAACACGTTTTATCTATTAATGCTATTAAATGGACAATGAACTGTTTTTTCTTGTATATAAAAACAGTGCAATAAATATTATGCCATGCTGATTTTGATATGGCTACATCCCTAAAGAGTGTTGTTTGAGAGAGAGGTGTTTTATATTCAGCGCAGCGCTCCGTGTGATTACCCCAATCACAGCCGCTGCCAGAGCTCCTGAACCCAGCTCTCCACCTGCTGGAGGTCCGTGCCAGACCCTCCATCTGCCCCCGGCCAAGCGCCGTCCTCCACCGAGTGGAACGCTTGACCGAGGGGATTCTGTGAAAGAACAGGGCCTTGAGATGCTCCTCCACAGGCCGTGAGAGTCCAGAGCCAGCAGAAGTTTGGGGATGTGACACAGTTTGGGAGTGAACCAGTATCGTTTGATTCCTAATAGAGGTGTAGCGTTGTCACGCTCAGTATGGTTTTGTATTTTTTTTTTTATTCCATATATAAATATATATGTGTGACCCTGGACCACAAAACCCTGGTCTTAAATCACAATATTTGTAGCAATAACAAAAAATGCATTGTATGGGTCAAAAAAAAAAAGAAAAAAGTAAAGATCATGTTCCATGACGATATTTTGTGCATTTCCTACCGTAAAAATATTAAAACTTAATTTCTGATTAATAATATGCAAACGAAAATTGAATATGCAAAAAATAATTGAAACCAGGTGTATTCAAGTGTGCATGTTGCACTTTCTGTAGAAGTATTTTTGTTGTCTGCATGACGTTTAGGAGACCAAGACGGCGTTCTGTTTGCTTTCATTATTTTACAAAAGCACAATGTTTTGTTGTTATTGTAGGTGCACGCAAATTTACAGATTTGAAAGGTGTATGAGCAAAAGTGACCGAGGATTTTAGGAGCAGTGTGTTCTCTGAGTGACTGAGTTGCTGTTTAAAGCTAATTCAGTTTAGACCGTTTCTAAGAATGTTATAAATGTTCTGTAGATCTATTTAAACTGTTGATAAGTGGTCTACAGAAAATACAGTAAGTACTACACAGCTGTAACCAGAAATCAGAAGACAGGAGGGTGTTTGTTTCATAATGAGGGTGACATCATGATGGAGCAGGCGTCTGATTGGTCAGTGTCAGGTCTCGCTCGGCGCAGGTTTCCCAGACTCCTCGGCAGCTGTAGCCGCTTTCTCCAGCTGTTTCAGACACGTCACCTGCTCGGCCCGTCTCTCTCTCTCATAAAGCCACCGCAGGTCCATAATTACTGCCACCAGGGGAGGCAGAGGAGCCATTAGAGACCCTGGGAAAGAGGAAACACACACACATACACTTGGTTACTGAACGTGAGAAACTCTCCACATTGACTCTTGATCCATATGCCTGGTCTTGTTAATGTTTAGTCAGTGATGTTATTTTAAAGAAGAATTTCACAAATCATCCATTTGAATGTAATAATTATCAAGAAAATAAAACGTATTAGTAAACTAGATGCATATATTAGTTTGTTACAAGGAATGCCATGTACCTTTAAAGACGAAATTAGAGCCAGTTAGATTTCATGATGAGTGAGTAAATGTACTGATGGAAAGAATAAAGATAGCACATGGTTTAATTAAATGTCTTGGAGTTGTTACGTGTTGAGGTGGTGAACAGATCACACTCTCTGTCACTCTGTGTTTTATTTTTGGCAGTTTCTTCTCATACAGTAGTTACTTATTAAGACTCAGTCTGAATATTAAATGTGTGTCTGTGTCTTTGTGTGTGCGTGTGTGTGTCTCCAAAGCTGTTCCACTTCTTGGTTTCATCTGAATTTGCTGCTTGAGTTTTGAGTGTTTCTCAAACAGGTGCTGGACAGCAGCAAACATCAGCAGCTGTGCAGAGAGAGAGAGACACCTCCATCCTGTCTCTCGCTCTCTCTCTCTCTGATGTGTTTACACCTCTCTTTTGTCTTTGTTCTTCTTCTTCTGTCAGCCTGTAGACTTTAGGTGAAGCTACCTGACAGTGGCTTTCACGCTTATATGAATGTATATACAGCATGTGACCCTGGACCACAAAATCAGTCATAATGGTAGATTTTAAGCTCTCCGTTGATGTATGGTTTGCTATAATAAGACAATATTCGACAGAGAGACTGGAATTTGATTATGTCCAAAAAGTTTTATATGTTTACAGTAGGAAATATACTAGATATCTTAGTTAATGTCTAGCTGTGAGAAATAAATGAAAAAAAAGTACTGTATATTATACATGTATATAACACAAATGTATTTTATATATATATATATGTGTGTGTGTGTGTGTGTGTGAAAATAAATGTATATATTTAATTTAAGCACACACACATAATATAAAATTAATAAACAAACATTTTTTAATGTTTTTTATATTAATTATATTTTATATATATTATATTTTATCATGGCTTACATTTAAATGTATTTTTTGTTTGTTTGTTTTTTATTAAAATGTATACATTTATATATCACAGCTAGATTAATTAATATCCATAAAACTCCTGTACACTCTTAAAAATAACGATACCATAGAAGAACCTTATTGTCTAAATGGGTCCATAAAGAACCTTAATCCTCAGAAGAACCTTTCTATTTCAAAAAAGCTTCGTTGTGATGAAAGAAGTTAAGAAAGAGATGCTTCTTTAAAGAACCTTTGACTGAAGGGTTCTTCGCGGAACCAAAAATGGCATCACAGAACCTTTGTTTTTAAGAGAATATTCTTATTTCATGGGTTACATCCATGTTTTCACTCATTAAATTCATCAGACATCTGATTTCATTACATTCAGACGGTTTCACCTGCATCAGTGTCTAATCAATCAATCTTTTCACAACTTGTTCAAAAGTTGTCACGTTGAGCTCCAGCATGTTGTAATTCAGCTGCATCATCATCTCACGATCCTTTTTTAGGCTTTCATTATTCATTCATGCCATAATCATCAGGATATGTTTCTGAACCGGACCGCATTTCATTTTCCAGCGAGATCACCCCAGGGGCTGAAATGAATTCAAAAGGACATTTTTTTATTAGTTTAAGTCTATTAAAGGCTATTAAACGAGCTTATTCAAATCTGCGATTTCCTTTTATAACTCCTCCGAAGCCTTTGGGTGTCATCGAAGCCTTTTTTATTTCGTTTAATGTAACGTTTCCAATGCCTGTTAGCGCTTCTGTACGCCGTCCAGAATACAGTATTTCACTTCTGTTTGCTTAAAACGCACTTTGGCAAGAAACATGTTCCTCGAGCTCTGGAAGGGAGAAAAATGAAAAATAAATAAATAAACCGACGTGACATTTTAGTAGTAAATGTTTTCAGATGCTTGCTTGCTGTCAGATTTTTGCAGGAGATGAGCCTCATCGTATCAAAGCTGCGTTTCGCCTTCTGTCGTAATTGTTCTGACAGCGAGTTTTTCCGGAAAAGGAGCTCTCGACCTGCACGCACTTCAAATATCCACGCAAACAGCCTCGTAAAGCCATGCAAATGTCGAGTTATCGGCTAAGCCCTGTCGAACGCTCCCATTTGGCATGGATCCCGTTCTCATATGGTACAGATGTGAATTTTAAGACCATCTAAGCGCTCTTTTGCACAAAGTAAGATGGCGAGCTTTAGCGAGACCTTCCTTTGTTCATTGTTCGGCTAAATTGTCTTGTGATCTGTGATGTATTTTATTGTCGGCATAAGTAATCCCCACCGCCGCCGCCTTATTCCGTATATAAATACGACGCAGAACATTGTTTCGCTTTTTAGACTCGACAAAAACAAGCCCCGCATTCTCATTGTGTGCAATCACGCAAATCCTTCGCAAAACAAAGAGCAACTAGAAAAACGCGGCGTCTTTGTGCTAAAACAAAAGACGCGAGAAGTAGGAGACAAAAGAGGACAGGCGCTGATGTTGATTATGAGATTTACAGAGGCACCAATACCAGAGTATCTGAAGATCCGCCGCTCTTGGTTTGCCACGGGGCTTTGGCACGGCACACGCTGTCATCGAGCCAGCAAAAAAATCTGCAGTGTCTGCCGCATTTTACGCACACCGGTCCGCTTCCAACTTTTCCGCTCGCTCATAATTGTTCAACTTTATAACTAATGCCAAAACTGTAACGGCGGCCGGGGTTAATTTTTCACCCCCGAATTGCCAAATGTATTCAAAGCGACGCAACCCCTGAACGACGCCGGCGACAATCTTTTGCCAAATAGCCCCCCCCCCCAGGAAGGTGTTCAGTAGGGTTTGGTGATAATATCGATCTGCACACGGATGGGGGGGGTAGTTTTTGCAATGCGTGGCACCTAACAAGTGCATGAATTCGATTGACTATCGATAGCGCGGCGAGCAATGTGCAATATTAATTTTCGATGCGGCGTAAAGGAGGACCGTGTTTTTTGGGTGTCATGCATGCATGCATGTGTGTGTGTGTGTTGTTTTTGACGCCGGCTCCCTGCGGATCCGTGCCTTCTCCTTCTGTACCTTTCAGACTTTGTTGGCACGCTGGCCCGGTGCCCACTGATGTCATGGAAACTGTTGTATTAGTACGAGTGATTCATGTCCGTACGGCCTCCCCCACAAGCGACTGGCTTTTTTTTAACCCTTCCCCCTGTTTTAAATAATTATCCTTGGTTTGCGTTTCCACGCAGCCTCATTGAACCCGAATGGACGTGATGACAAGTCTAATTATGTGGTTTCGAGGTTAGAGAAGGTGTCTGTTTAGACTCGGCGCGCATTTAGACTCCCACTCCGAGTGCTTTCGGATCTGATAATATCCCGAAACCCGCCGAGTGTGTGTGTGTGTGGCGTTAAAGGGTTTTTGTGTAAGTTTTGGCTTGGAGACATGAAAAGCTCTTTGAGCGCTTCTTTAAAGATGAACTTGGCACGAGAACATAGTGGCACGTCCAACCCCCGAACCTCGACCTTGACCAATCAGGGCTCTCCGGAGTTGCCCGTGTGCCAGCTTCACTTTCATAATTCTATCAGAGACGCCGCAGCACTCGGGCTCGTCTTCCAAACTGCGCTACCTTGTCTTTTTTCCTCGTTGAAACTATTTTAAGCCGATGAGCTGTTAAATGCGTTTTGGCTTTTTCACGTCGGAAATGTGCTGCGTGTCAGGAGCTCCTTCAGCCCCGCTGGAATCAGACGTAAACAGCAACCTTAAAAAATAAGCCGGTCCGGTTATTTGTGTGGCTTTTCTTAGTGTCCTACATGCAAAGCTTACGTGCAAGAAAATACAGTAACCCATCATGATGCAAATTATATGTAAAGCGTCTTTCATTCTCAAGATTGTATGTTATTCAACATTTGACCTAGACAAAATAAAACACAATTACCTTTGTTTTATTGCTAAAACATACCACTCAATGACATGCCAATTACACACTTTTTAGTCGTTTTGAAAAATTTTTAGCACTAAAATTGCAATTTGAAAATGTATATTTTTTGATCTCTCTCTCTCTCTCTCTCTCTATATATATATATATATATATATATATATATATATATAGTATAACTTAATATTCTATCAATTTATAATGTGCTTTCCAAAAAATTTATTTTGTGAAATATTGAAATATCAGCCTGGCCTTGCAGGTCTGAGCTGAGTTTTTTTCTTTCATTACCTCTGCTGTTGCATGTTGTTTAAGACACAAATATTAATTTAATATCTGACATCTCTCATAGATGCCGACTCCAAGAATATTTAGATTAGCTGTCAGATACCGTTAGTTACCGGAAAACCAGCCGAGACAATCAGCAGCAAGAAACGCTCACACAGATCTCTCTTTTTCTCACAGTGAACGTGAAGTCCGTCCCGTTTCTGCACCTGCTCTTTTATTTCTTAAAGCTTCTCACACAGTAAGATTATAAGAAAAATGCCACTTTGTGTGCGTCTGAAGCTAGTTTGATTATTAATTGCATTTCTGTATTTTTGATGTAGTAATTAGTCTCTTGCGCAAGAATTACATTGCATAATATCACAGTTATTTGTTTATGTGCATTTACATAAGCTTCTCATATACAGAATTAATTATTTTTATTCATTTATTTAGTTTCATAATATGCTCTTTTGCACTTTTAGAATTAATTATATTTTCCTTCGCTTCAGCATAAACAAAAGCATTAATATGTATGCATTTGATTGTTGCACATCAAATGTGCTGTCAGTCAGGATATTTGACTAATTTTCGCAGTATTTCGATGCCGCGATGAATAGAAGAAAGCCGGTTGTTGTGCGAGCGGCCCGTGGCTTTGGCTGTGTTTCAAACGCGTCTCTCACGGTTGCGGTCTCGGCTGGGTTTGGTGGGCCTGCGGTCGGGTTTATGTGCTTTCTGTGGCCGCAGGTTGTGCTGCGGAGGGTCGGAGATGAAGGGCGGACTCGCTGCATCTCCCCAGGGCGAGAGAAGCGTCCCATGAGCGCAGACCACGCATCAAACAGGATTAAAACCCGAGGAAGCCCTGCCACGCTGGAGCCGTTCCATATTTGTTTTCCATGCCGGGATGGGGAGAGCAAAACATTGTGTAGCTTAATTTTCTCCAAGAAATTGCCTGTCAAGAGACATCATTTCCAAATTATTGTTCATTATAAGCAGCCCTGAGCTGCCTAATAGAGCCGCCGTCTCTTCCTCCGGTTATCCAAACTACAGATCCGGATGCCTTTTCTTTTTTTTGTCCCTAAAATGAGTGACATTAACAGTTTTTCTGCTGCAGCTACTGTGTTTGTGTTTCAGACCTCTGAGTGTCTAAAACGGAGAATAGTGTATATGAATGGATTGTGGGTCGTTTAGGATTAGCTGTGGAGGTTAGTTACAGGCCTAATGTTTGCCTGGGAGTGAGGTGAATTACATTTTTATAAGAAATTAATATTTTTATTCTGCAAGGATGCAATATATTGATCAAAAGTGACAGTAAGGACATCTATCCTATTACACAGAAAATAATTTCAAAAAGAGAGTTTTTTCATAAAAATAAAACATTGATAATAGTTTGAGTCATAAGTTAACATAAGAATGATTTCTGATGGATCATGTGACACTGGAGAATGGAGAAGTGATGCAAAAAAAATCAGCTTTGCATCATAGATGATAAATTACATTTATTATATATTCAAATAGAAAAGACTCATTTAAAATTATAATAATATTTCACAATTTTACAGTTTTTACTAGATTTGTTTGTTAAATAAATGCAGCCTTGGTGAGCAGAAGAGATTTTTTCAAGAACACAAAAAAAGTCATGCTGCTTGTCCTTTAAGATGACCTTTGACCTTTACCTTCTCGTATGTTATTGTGGTTTTTATTTATGACTACATGAATTCAAAATGTGTAGAATAGTACAAATGTGTTAATGAATCATATATGTAGACACCTCTCAGTTGTCTATACCTTTCATAGATGCTATTATTGATTGTTTCCTTTGTAATCATGCAGTGATGGTAAATAGCAGTAGAAATGATTTGTTTCTCTTTATTCAGTTATAAAGCGATGACGTGATTGCAGATGAACAAACCTGTTTTTGCTTTTTTTTTCAGGCTGTAACATGACAGTCTCTGCTCCGTCTTTCTATTTGAAGTTGTACGTTTAATTTGCGTGTTGTGTGATGCTGTGGTTTGTGTGCGGAGCAGCTGTCTGATGTTCATGTACTGAGACGCGTCCTGTCGATCGCATGTCGCTTTTTTGATGAACTGTTTCAGAAGGTTAAGCACATTTTTTATTCCGTCTCTCTTTGTCTCTCTTTCTGTCTTCCTCTCATCCCTGCCCCCCTAAAAACTCTGGCACGGATGAATCTGGCTGCGAGAAGCTGCGTGTGTGAGAAAGACGATTATGAGCGGCACCTTTCGCTCTGCTGATAACGGCCCGTTTCTGCGTTAATTCTACCTGCTTGATCTCAGTTTGGCAGCGAGACGCTCTCAATCGTGGCGCTTTGTGTTGTAATGATCACTTCTGAATGCAAATCAATGTTTTTTTTTGCGGTTTAAGCTAAAGATGTGCCACTGTTTTGGTCGTGTGTGTGGGTTTTTTATGCACGCGTGTGGATGGATTTGATAGATTGAACATAATCTTCATTTTGTCAACCCGATTTATTAGCGCAATGAGCTACGGGACCAAACAAGCAAAATAGCTGTTTTTTGCGCTTCTCAGCAGTTTTTTTCCTGAGGAAAACGTATGACGTCTGTATTTTGCATAACATGTACTAACGACAGCGATGATACACAGCTGGTCCTGAGAAACTCCGGCGCAACTCTGAATATAATCCATAATCTGCCGGTGTCGATGAGTCAGAGCGGGTTTGTCTTTGACTAGCTGATGATTATGAGCCAGTTATTATCCATAACAAAACCACTTATTCACGGGGCGCGTGTTCTCCCGTGTAATGAGGGGCTGTCATGCGTGTGCTGAAAACACCCTCATAGCCTGTCAAAACCGCAGAGAAACTTCAGCGTGACTCAGGCGTCCTTGCGCAAACAGCGGGAGAAATCAACCCGTGCTAAAGTCAGAGATCAGAGCAAAACGATATTATTAGCGTTAAAATATCAGAGGGCAAACAAAGACACAAGCTAGTGAGGGAACATGAGAAACCAGGCAGGAGGAAACAAGATGGGGCTTAAAAATGTGCGTTTTATGAAATTTAAGGCGATAAAAGTCTCAATTATCAATATGTAAGTAATTTGTGGATGGAAGTACAAGAATTGCAATATGCCCTAATGTGATTATTAAACTGTGATTTAATAAAATAAATGCGATCGCTGCTAATTTAATAGAAAAACATCCAATATTAGTTAACCCCTCATACATGTTGATATATTTGTGCAAAAAACAATTTCAGAATAGTAACAGTTGCCTTGTTGATTTTGCATGATTTATTTTGGTTATTTCATGTTAGTGGAAAGAATATAACCTAAGTATGCATGTGAGTGTTTAATTTATCACATTTTATCTTTTTGCGTCTATAGATTCCAATTGCAACGCATATCTCTAAAAGTTTTTTCTCAACTTTAGCAGCACTTACATGCACCAAGACTTAGAGTTTTATTGCTTTCTATATTCTGAAGGTTTCTACTGTGGGGTTTGATCACAAATCATTCACACTGATTTAAACATGGTGAAAATGCCTTTTTTTGGTTTGTTGATGGTATTTTTTGATTTATGCAGTAATAAAAAGATATATTCAAAATTCCCTCAATGAAAACATTTAACTCTAATATGTTTACAAACTGAAACAGGAATTTTTCATCTGGCTTCATCCAGTATTAATGTTTATTTTCTGGAAATTTGTCCACGTAAGTGCATATTTAATTAACATTTACATTTTTAAAATGTTGTTATACAAAATAAATTGTCCTTATTTATTGTGATTAATGTACATTGGGAAGTATGTAGATATCTATATAGTTAACATTTTTAGTGTATTCATATATGATTAATTGTCTTAAGGAAGTATGGATTTGTTCTATGTCAAACGTATGGTGTTCATTTTATTTGTGCTGGTCTTAAATTTGATTTCCAAAACTGATACTCTGGAACAAGCTGAAGTAAAAGCAAACAAAAGAAAGAAAGAAAAAAAGAAAGAAATCAGCATCTGTGCACAATGTGTGTGTTTTTCCGGAGTGATGTTCCATCTGTGGCATTCCTGTCCTATTCCAGCTCTCTTCCGGATTTCATTCCCACTTCCAGATTCACGGTCCTGTGGATTAGCAGGATTTATAAAGATGTGTGTCTGAATCCAGCAACACGTCAGGATCTCTCAAGGAAGCACAACAACCGTCTTCAGAAACGGTTAAACATTCAGAAGAACAAGAAAAATGGTTTATTTCTCGGATAAAATGGACTGATCTCGTCGAATGTGATATGTGTGCGTGTATGAAATGAGTTTTGGACATTTTGCATCTGTGTGCAGTTAAATGTACAGTATTTAAATGAGCGCAGGGCTCTTCATGTGTTCTGTATTGTAATTCAGATCAATGCAGCAGATTTTGCTGTGTTTAGAAGCAGGTCATGCATGTGGTAGTTGTTGACCTCTTGTTTGACCTTTGAGCATTCAGTGTGTTCTGGGACACCACCTGGTATGTGTTCAGATCAGAACAGAGCACAATGAATCCTGTGTGTGGAAGAGTTTTATACTTTCTTTTTGTGATTGTTGTTCTACGTGTTTTGTTCTGATTCGCCACATGTATTAATCATGGTAGAAAACTGAAAATTCACCATGGTATCCATAGTGTTTCCTGCCAAAATACTATAAAAACAGTACAGTGATAAGTGTGTGTGACTGACATACTGTACATATTCTGTTTGTACAACTATAAACACATATTCCGTTTGTACTACTGTTACTATTTTGTGAATTATGGTTACAATGGTAATGTTTTGTTTTTTTGGGACTGATTAGTGTTTTTAATTTTTTTTTATACAAATCTAAAGGTTTAAATTATTAAATAATTTTGGTATCTTTATTTAGTTGGCCATAATTATGTAACATATGTAACCTTGAGATGACCTACAAGATGCTATGGGGAATGCCTCCAGCGTGATGGCTCTGAATAGTATGTAAAATCAGTCCAAATGAAATGATGGGTCATAGGCGGCACTGGCCAGGAAGCATAAAAGCACATGGAATGCAGCCGGCTTCAGCTTTTGTTTATAACCTTGAGACATTCCTCTTCAGGAACTCAACCCGCGTCGACAAATCGCTATAGGGAACGAGATACCCATGCCCCCAGACTTACAAATCCCTGCTTAGTGTTTGTATCTGCACAGCTAGGTCGAGAGAACAGAAGAGCCAGGAGTGGCTCGCAAGTCTAATCCATAGAACCAGACAAATGCGTGGGGGGTAGACCAACCTGCAGCGTTGCAGATGTCGGCCATAGAGACACTGACTAAAAGACCTTAGAGGGCCACACCTTGTGTTGAGTGCGCTCTGACTCCTAGCCTCGGCGGGAGACCAGAGGACTCGTAAGCAGTATTATTGGCACCCACAATCCGTATACTCAGAGTCTGCTTGGTTGCGGGGAAGCCTTTCTTGGGGGAACCGAAGCAGACAAGCAACTGCTCACTCTTTCTCCACAGGGCAGCTCTGTGGACGCACTGGCCACATGCAATTAAACTTCTGCTGACCAGGCTCCCTGAAGGGAGGAGGATTGAAAGCCTGGAGTACGGCTGTGGTGTGACTGTAGGTACCTTAGGACTGTAACCAGCTTGCAGGTACAGGTAGGTCTTGGCCATGCCAGGCTTATACTTTAGATGAGAGGGGGCCGCTGAAAGGGCCTGAAAGTCACCTCAGAGAACATAGTGCCAACAGCAGTGTGGTCTTTATCTTCAACAAACGATCAGATATCTCCTCTATTAGCTAAAGGGCAGCCCACAGAGGGCCTCTAACACCATGGCTAGATCCCATGTTGGAACGCTGGATCGTACTGGCGGCCTCAACCTCAGAGCACCGCGGCAGAAACGTCTAACCAGGGGTGTCTACCCCTGAGAATGGGGCGTGGAAGAGAATGCTGTGGCCGAGAATGCTGCTACGTAAACCTTCAGGGTGGAGTGGATGACCCCAGTGGAGAATCTGGCCGCAGGATCTCTAGCACTCGACCAACTGGGCAGTCAATTGGATACTGCTGGCGTTCTCTATACCAAGAAGTGAAAAGTTTCCACTTCAAGGCATACAGTTTTCTTGTGGATGGAGCTCTTGATTGGAGAATGGTTTTGACAACCTCGGTTGAGAGACCTGAGGCTGAGTTGTGCCCTCTTAGGGGCCACACTCCCAGCTTTCACAACTCCGGGCTAGGGTGCATGAAGGTTCCCCCTGCCTGTGAGAGGACCGAGAACCATACTAGGCCTGGCCGGATCAAGTAGTAGACTCACATCGTCCCGGCGCACTCTCTCCAGAACTCCTGGGAGCAGAGCGATGAGGGCAAAGGTGTACAGACAAAGCTAGAACTAGAGAGAACCAGAGGGGACATTGCGCGTTCTCTCGAGTCACGAGGAGGACTACCTCTGCCTGATAAAACACTCTTCAGATCTGCTCCACCACCTCCATTATCTCTAAACTGTTTTTCAGTGAGTGACCGGCCTTCTCTCACTCTCACGACTGCAGTGAGAATCGAATCCGAGCAGGTGTCATTCGAGCCTGCATCTTGGTCGAATCCCACACCATCCCAAGATAAGTGGTTCTCTGTGCTGGAGAAAGCACACTTTTCTCGGCATTCAGTCTCAACCACAAGTGTTATATGAGCGAGGATGACATCTCGATGTATGGACACTTCGCTCACCGACTGTGCTAGAATCAGCCAGTTGTTGAAATAATTGAGTATGCAGATGCCTTGGATCGGAGAGGACCCAGCGCAGCATCCACACACTTCGTAAACGTGCTGGGGGAAAGTGCAAGGCCAAAGGGGAGAACCTGATGTTGGTACGCTTCGCCCCTGAAAGCGAACCTCAGGAACTTCCTGTGTGAAGGATGGATGGACACGTGGAAATACGCGTCTTTTAGATCTATCGTGACAAACCAGTCCTCGGACGTGGGCGGTGCTGGACCACGAGATAGGGACTCAGACTCCTCTGTCTGTTCAAGGTCCCGCTGCGATCCCTACAAGCGCAATCACCACTCCGCCTCAGCGCGAGCCCCTCGAGAGCTGACTCCATGTGCTTCGCCACCAGGTAAACTACACACAAACTATGTGTGTCCTCTCAAGATGAATCGTTTAAACGGGTGAACACACATACGATAGCGTGAGCTGCCTTTGCCCCTTTTCTTTACTTTTGCTTTTGACATTTCTTTTTATTTAACCGGGAGACACTTTGACACACAGAGTGCTTTGCTGCATGACAGAAAGCTGAAACCAGCTGCATTCCATGTGCTTTAATGCCTTCTGGCCAGTGACGTCACCCGCCTATGATGTCCCACCCTTTCATTGGACTGATTTTACATATGATTCAGAGCCGTCACACTGGAGGCGTTCCCCATTTCGCCTTGTCGACGTGGCTCGAGTTCCTGAAGAGGAACTGTAAAACACAACTACCAAGATTTCATGTTTATTTATGATGATTTTAGAGTTATTATGATGGTAGTATGCTCAGTACTTTGTTTTACTCTATGGTTAATTGTTGAGAGATAGTAGAAATGACAGCGTTTGAAGGTTAACAGTATTAAATAGCTTTGTTGTCTTTGACATGTAAAACATCTAGAAAACACAACAGCTGTATGCATATTTATCTTTATTAACGATTTTTATGAAAAGTTTTAATGTCTGAAGGATGTGTTTTCTCTGTGGTTGCCATGGTAATATTTTGAGCGATTCGTGTTTGAAGGTTAACCGTAGTAAATACCTTTGTTTTCTTTATTAGATGAGGCTGTTGACACATAAAACATTGGATTCCAGATGATGGTTTGTAACATACACCTGCTGAGGATGTTCATCTTTATTTTCATAATGATTTCATTGTTTTAGAGTGATTTACTTTATACATACCATGGTAATGTTTTCTGAAAGGTATCATTTCTAAATGAAGATTTAATTTTTTTATTTATTTAAATAGTATTTGTTAATCTGGCCTCTTAACTTAATTTTACAGTCACAATGATGGTAGTATGAGCTTTGTTTTACTCTGTGGTTACTATGGTATTTTATTTTACCATTTATATTACCATGGTGCCGTGGAAAGAAGAGTTGTCCTTTGAAGGTTTACCGTATTTGTTTTCTTAATTCAAATGATGCACAAACCTCCAGAAAACAGTTGCTTCCATCTTAATTTTTGATGAGTTTACAGTCATAAAGACTGTAGTATATATGGTTTTGCTCTTTTGTTACCGTTGTGGATTTTTTGTGAGCAATTAGTATTTAAAAATGTACACAAATTATGATGCTTTATGATTGCTTTACAGTTATGATGGTAGCATGTACTTAGTTTCTCTCTAAAATAGTATTTTTTTGAAAGGTTTACATTTTAATATTTTGTTTACTTTAAAGTAAAAAAATGTTACACACCTTTTCAAAACTTTAGACACAAATCCAAGAACTGCACACACAACATATCTTTGCAAACACCTTTGCAATAAAGTTAATTCCTGTTTGTATTGTCTGTGTAAGTGGTTGAAAAGGTCTGGAAAACCCAACGGCTGAGAATTTCATCTTAATTCATGTTGATTTTAGAGTTATAATGACTAGTATAGTTTTTTGTGTTGGTAACTATGGTTACTGTGGTACATTTTCATGAGGTACAGTATGGCAATGACTTTAATAGCTAATGTAGTGAATAGCACCGTTGTCTTATATTCAACATTATATATACATGAACACACATTTTGGCCATTTCAGGGACTGAGCTCTCTGTCAGACCAGAAGCACAGGAGAACATGAGCAGGACTCTGTAATTGGGCTCATTTGATTATGACTGGATGAGGTCACAAGACTTTAACAATATTTGCTGTGTGTGTGTGTGTGTGTTTGGCGGCAGTCCCGGCCCGGCCCAGTGCAGCTAAAGGCAGAACGCATTCAAGCATGTTCCTCTATATAATTACCAGCCTGTAGATGAGTGTTTGTGAGACTTTGAGAAGGTCTTTATTCTGCTAATACCAGATTTCACATGCCCGCTTGCCTCCAAAAAGAGGCCTGCTTGTCGCCGAGTTCCCTCGCGCTGCTTTGTTCCCTTAACAGTCGCCACATCAGTAAAACAAAAAGACAAGTCAAACATCTTCATTCTCTCCGACCAAAGCAGCTCGACAGCGCTTGATTGTTCATCAAAGCGTTTGACTGTAATAACCTGAGCTTTGTGATGTTATAGGCGTTTATGAGCTTCACGACAGCTGTCCGCTCAATTCATGGTTCCTCGGTTTCTCCAGTTGCGTTCTGTTTGTTTCGACTTGTCCTTGCAGGTTTAAAAGACGTTTTAAAAGCTTGTTTTTAGATGTAATTGAAGAGTAGTTGATTAATGTGCTAATGATCCTATCTCTATGTCTTTAAACAGGTAAAACGGAGCGAGCGTCGTATTCGTATGGACGGGACTCCAGCATTCACGGCTGTCAGGTAAGAGACTCTCTCAGATGAGATGATTACTGTAAGAAATGCTCTTGAGCAGCTCAGTTGAGACTAGAGCTTTAAATGTGTGTGGAGCATTGGATGAGAAGTGTTTGAGCTCTTATTGAGACTCTAGTTATACAGCACTGACTTGCAGGAGGCTTCCACAAAAGTCTCAGTCTGATCTCATGTAATCTCAGAGAAGATCTTGAGATCGTTTCTTGTTTTATTTTCTTACAGTAATGTGGTTTTCTGTGGTGCTGATGGTTGTTCTGTGTCTCTTCATGTGAAATACACTGGAAAGCTGCTGTTTGAAGTGAATGGCAGCTGCTGGAGTTTCTGTCGTGGAATAAATAAATAAACAGGCGGTTTGTTTGCATTGCAGCCGGTACCGTTAGCAGATGGCCTCTGTTAAAGCACATATATGAATTCCTGCAGATCATCGTGTGTGTGTACGATCTCTCACCAGCCCGTCGTGTTTATATTAAGAGACATATGGATGCTCAAACGGCAGATACGACATCAAGAATAGACCTGTTTCCATTCAGCTCTACCATCCTGCATTTATTTAGCTCACTTTTTAAAGTGCAGCTCGCGCTCAAATTAATCTTTCCTGACAGTTTACAAGAAGAAGCCATCAGAGGACGCCAGGCTGATGGCATGTGAGTGACACTCGGAATTCTGGGAAGGGAGAAGGAATTACATGAAGACACCTTAAAATTAAATTCCTCCTTAATATGACACAAGATGATCCTCATCAGCTTATAACGCTCTCTTTAATCTCAAAGTGATATTTAAAGATGGTGTTACTGTTATACATTAGGGTTAATAATTAATTCTGAATATTGCACAATCCTAAACATTTAAATAATACGAAAAAACTAGTGCTGGCGATTAATCACATCCAGATGTGTGTGTGCTGTGTTTATATAAATCGCATTCCAAAATAAGAGCACTTTATTTTTGGAAATTTTGGAAATCATTATTAATGGCAATAAATCATTTGACAGCACTAAAACAACAATGAAAGAAAATAAAATTATGAGTAAAATATTGAATGTCTTTGACACTTTCATTAATTTTTTTTATTATTTTATGTTTTTAATGTTGGGCTTCATTCAAAATTGAATTGTTAATTCCTTTCAAATTTCAGTGCAATTCCTGAATTTAAAAAGAAAAGACGAATTCCTGAATTTAAACTGACGTTACAAACAGGATGGAGGATTGCAAACTTGAATGCAAGGAAGTAGAATTCAAATTCATTCAAATGGAAAGAAATGGGAACAGCTGTCATTTCTGACTATAAGTGATTTACTGTAGCAGCACACAGGCCTGATGCTGTCAGAGATTGCTCATACCTGACCTCTGACCCCGGCGTGACCTTCAGGTGTTCCTCCTAACACACTCACACACATTCAGAGAGGTCTGGAGGGGAGATGGGAAGACCAGAGCTAATCCTGAAAACTGAGAAAGCTGCAGGAAACACAGAGAGAGTGTGTGTGTGTGTGTGTGTGTGTGTATCTGAGATATCTGTTTTTAACCTTATGTCTCTTGCTTTGAGTGTAACTGACATATTATTCGTTTTTTGTCAATATTTTGAGTAAAATTTTATATTTGTTTGTTTTATGTTATTTAATGTTTCATATTACTTTTATTTTTTTCTTTTATTAAGTTTGAGCAATTTTTCTTTTAGTTTATTCAGTTTTAGTTTTTTTAGTATTTCAACTTAAGCTAAATGAAAAGCCTTGTTAACATGCCAAAAAAAGTTTTTAAAATTAAAAATGTAACATTTTTATATTTTATTTTAGGTAAAGTTTATTTTAATTCAAGTAATGAAGATAGTTTTTATGGTTTTAGTTTTAGTTAACAATAATAACCTGCTTTAAAACACTTGCTAACAATCATTAAATATAAAATTAAATATTGTACTAAAACATTATTTTTAGGGTTGTGCATCAGTCAGAAAGAAATTAATAATACTTTTTAGATTTTTAATTCAGTTCCCAAATTTGAATTGAGTTGTAAACATGATTTGCAGTTTGCGTTTTCGTAAAGTAGTAAATTAACGGAAGCTTAAAAAAGATCAGATAACTCTCAGTAAAAAAAAAAAATTGTTGTTTAAAACAAATATTGAGTGTTGTTTTGATAAAGAAAAATTGGAAAAAAAATATTTTAAAAAATTGGTTGACTGTCTGTGTGGAATTGAATGGAATTATAATTCAGTAAATTCTTCTTCCTGTTTAATTCAGCTTCTAGTAGATGTAGCCAACAATTCAATTCAAAGGAAAAAAGACACCTAGCAACCAGAGCACCCTAGCAACCGCATGGCAACATTGTAACAGTTTAACATTTAGAACGCATTAGTGACGGCGCAGACTAGCACTGTCCCTCTCCTGAATCCCTACTTTATTAATCTGATGGTGGGAGAGAACACACACAGGGCCTCAGCTGGTCGTCTGCTGTAATATAACACATAAAAATAATAACGACTAGAAATTATAGAGTCGACATGAATTATTACCATGTGATTGTTTATTGTGCGTGTGGATATAAGTGAGTTACAGTGTGAATATGAGTTTACAGCAACACAAATAAACATATTGTGCGCACACACACACAGCAGTGCGAGGTGGCGTTTGGACTCGTGGGTCACATGACATTGTCATTTACGCAATATTTGTGTGTGTGTGAGAGAGAGAAAGGACAGCTGCAGATGATATGGAAACATCTGTGCATGTGTGTGTGTGTGTGTGTGTGAGAGAGAGAGATAGTGTTTGTGATGCATTAGTCTGCTGTGGAAACATCTTAGGAATGTGTGTGTGTGTGTGTGTTTCCTGTGAAGGGTTCCAGACTGTGATTGCGTTACTGGATTTGGGTGAATGCTACACACACACACACACACACACACATCTGTCCACTTGTTTATCTTCATGCGTGAACGCTACTCTTTATTGGCTGACAATTTTGACCAACCAGAAGACAAAATTATTTTAATATAGTCAATAAAATAGTAAATAACTAGATTTAAAGTAATATTTCAAAAGTTTAACAAAGCTGTCATTTAAAGGTACATGACATGCAGGTAAACATATACAATATTTCATCTTTATTAATAAATAGAATGTTTTTTAATACAATTTAAAAAAAAAATGAAAATCATTTTAATTAAATTTTTTTAAATGTATTTATTTTAATGTGATTATATAGTTTAATTATTATATTATTATTATTTATTTACTTATTTAATTTAATTAATAACTTCATTTGGATTGTTTTTCAAAATTATTTATTGTTATTTTATTTTTAAAACACTTTAATTCATAACAATTCATTTTAATTTTACATCACATTTCATTATTCAAATAATCTTTTATTTTCACGCACATTTGTTTTGTTTTTTTTGTCTATCACATTTCAAACAATGATAATTTAAACATGTTTTAAAACATTAAACATTATTAATTATAATAACCGCGGTAGACATTCACACCCACGAAGCGTCCAGGTTGTTTTTGACATGATTCTCTCGTCGTTCGCTCTGTTTGGCTTTCTGTGACATTCATGACTCGTTTATGATTTGATGTTTAACTCAAGATATGTTTTCTTTGAAAAAGCGTTGATTTACACTTATGTATGCGTGTGTGCGTGTGTGAGACGACGACTCGTGTCTCTCTGATATTTAGCTGCTTGTCTGCTCGAGTACTTTTCTCCTTGTTGCACGTCAAAGTGTTAATTGCCCCTTGTTAAAAGCCCCGCTGTAAAAAGGCCCGTGTGTTTGTCTCTTCACCTGCCGTCTCTTTGCATCCAATTCCTCTTCCTGTGCTAAAGCTCCGCTAGGTGACGAGAGCCAGAAATCAGTGTGAGGACTCACACACACGCTGGCGGTTATTTTGAGACTCCGCTAACATCACCTCCACTTTAATGGGTTTACAAATATTCATTTATCCCGGCGTTTACCTATTCAGCGCATCTGAGCGATTGATAAAAGGACGAGTGTGTGCCGAGGCGAGAGTGAGACGCAGATGCAGACAGGATGAGGAGAGGTGTGTGTTTCCTCCGTGAGCGAGGTGTTTGTCTCTGAGTGTGAAGCGCTCGTCTTTTGATGTGGATCGCTCCGGCGCCGGAGGCTGCTGGAGACGTGTGTGTCCTGAGCACAGAGCATTGTGGGATACGCCACGTCATGGATGATCTGAGGGAAGGTTTCTGTCTTCAGGTGTGTGATCGATCAGGAGGATCTCTATCAGGAGGTTATTGGAGTATCAGGCCACTCGGGATGAGCGTAATGCATATTATATACTATTCAAAAGATGATATAATATACAACAATATACCTTTGTCACATGACCTCACTGTGCAGCATTTCATCAATAATCATATTTTACACTGTCCAATTATTCTATACACACACACACACACATATATATATATATATATATATATATATATTAAAGGTGTGAAATATACTGTATATAATTTTTTCCCCTATAAAATTACTACTTCTACTATTATAAAAAAAAATTGCAATTGTATATATTTGGAATATTTTTTTCATAATTTAGTTATGTTTTAATTGATAATTTTTTGTATTTTTTTAAATAGTATTATTATTTTATTATTAATAATAATCTGTGTGGTTTTATTATTTATGTATTCACTTGAAATAGTTATATTGTATAATTATGTATTTATGTCATTTCGAATCATATTTAGAATAATGTGAATATTTCAACATTTAGACTAATAATAATAATAATTATTATTATTGTGTATTCTTATCATAAGAAATATACCATTTGGAATAATATATAAGATTTTATTAAGATTTATTCATTATAATCATGATGATTAATATGATTTAAAATAAATTAATTAATGTAAAATAAATTAATGTAATTATTATTTTCTGTGATTCAGAGCAGCCATATTGAGATGACTCTGGGATCTTGAGAAGTGTTAGTATTCCAGTCTGAGGATGAGGATGAGGATGAAATGTTCACACTGCTGTGGGATGCCATCACACACACACACACACACTGCTCAGCACTGAGTAATGAGGCAGTGATGAGTGCGTCCCGCAGCGCAGGGGTCAGAGGTCAGAGGACTGTCTCAGCTGCTGCCGAGAAGCAGTGATGACACAGCAGAGTGTGTGTGTGTGTGGTGAACTAATCCACCTTTACGCACACAGTCCGAGCTAAATCCCCCACCATTATTTCCCAAAACACACACACACACACTCACACACACACACACACGTGTCAGAGCTCTGCAGGAGGAAACTGATGCATGTGTCTCCTCAAGCCATTAATTATCACACCACAGAACAGCATACCTGTACACACACACACACTCTCTCTCTCTCACACTCACACACACTCATGCTGATGCTGAAACACACACACACATTCTGAGTTCAGGTGTCATATACGTCAGTCTATGTACACAGTTATGGGTCAATATGGCTGTTAACGCATCATTTAAGTTAAAAATAAAAGTCAACAAAAACACAAAAGAGATACAATTTAGATACAAACTATTTTAGATATTTTATTTTTATATGATATTTTTATTTTTGGATATTACAGAATTTATATACTATATTTTTATGTATCTAATTAGTTACTTTATAAATCGGGGCAGGGTCTGCTCATCTGTCTGTATTAATTTGTTTGTGCAGATTACAGAATTTACAGTTCTATTGTAGGAGAACTATCCCTTTAATTGTGATGTGGTGTGATTTAAAAGGAACCCATTACAACACTACATTACTACGTTACTTTATATAGAAAGCAAAGCATTGTGTTACATTTGGGCTCTTTTTTAAATCAGGGCAGGGTTTGTTTATCACTCTTTCTTTGGTCATTTATTCACCCTGAAAGAGGATAATTGGACCAGTGTTTCAGGGTGGTTTGGGATCATTACATTTTCATCTGTGATCATCTTTGGTTGAATATGAGTATTATCTCATAGTGGTGTTTTCTCTCAGAGAGTTTTCTGGGTTTGGCTGGAGTTTAACGGCGGGGTGAGCCTCGTCTACAGTGGCCCGCCGCGGCCAAATCTCTCGGGTGTCTGAGGGCCGCGGGTCCGAGGGGAACGGGCCCCCCGTGGGTCCTCCAGACCTGCAGACTGCGGGCCATTTAGCATGGACCGACCCGAGGAGATGGATGCTCGCGGGGGTCCTCATTCATCTGCTTCAGGCCTCCTGCTCTTTTTAGCCTCCCTGCATCCCTCTGCACTCCTTCTTTCACGCGACCAACATCCATCTCTCTGCTCTCCTGCTTTCTCCACAGAACCTTTCACTGCTCTCTCATTTCTCACAAGAAGTTCATTAAGAGAGTTAGTGAGTCACTAGTCGTCATCTGGTAAGAATCTACAGCTTTAGATCTCATCTGATGAGAAGTGATGGAGTTGATATTGAGATCTGTTCTGAAATGAGATGAGAAGAGAGGGGTCTAGTTTCTATTTCATTTCCATTTGATCTCCCTGAGACATATTCCAGACCTCAAGGAGATTTTTATTTATATGTTGATATTTTGGAAGATAGTTACCCAGTTTGATTCTGAAACGTGTGTGTGAGACAGTGTTGAGATCTGCCCCGGGTTTTTCTAGCCTAGTCTTGTTTTAAGCCAAAATATCTAGAAATTCTTAAATCAAAGGATTTTTGAGAAAAAAAAATTAAAAAATAATGTTTTTACTCGAAACAAACTAAATAATCTGCCAATGGGGTAAGATAATCTTGTTTTCTGTTTCAAATAAGGTTATTTAGCTTGTTCTAAGAAAAAAAGTCACGTAATTTTGATGAAGCTGCAAGATGATTTATTTCTGTTTCATGTCTTTGGTTCAGGAGAAACATTCGTGGTTCATTTGTGAGACGTTTATGAGGAATGTTCACATTAATATGGATGCCTTCAGACTTCGATATCTTGGAGTGAGACACTGCTGAGATCTCTTCTGTGACATTCCTGGGGTCTTTTCAGGAGAAACATGACGCAATCTTGTTTTAATCGCTTTGTAATTTCAAGAGATCTCACCTGTGACTTTTCCAGATACGAGCAGATCTCTTGTGAGATTACTGGGGTCTATTTCTTGGAAAAAGCGACACTCGATCTCTGTTTTGTTCTTAACAAATTCTGGGAGGAGCGTTTAAGACAGGAAAGAGATCCCATTTGTGCTTTTTTAACCCTATGATAATGAGGTTTGGTATATTTGCAGACTCTTAATTTCTGTTTTATCTCTTTTTGATCTCATTGATTATCTGAGGAGACGTGTGATTTTTCTTTTCAATAAGGATATTTTATATTTTATATTAGATTTTTGATTTTGGTGTGTGCGAGACTTCTCTGAGGTTACTGGGGTTGTGTGAGAAGCGTTTGGGACATCAGAGAGCTCTCCTTTGTCATTTTGCTTAATAAAAAATGTGTTGCCGCAAACGTTATGTTTGCATGAGTTCAGTGTCATGAGGCTTGTTGCATTCTACGAGAAGCGTCTGAGACATTAGAGAGGTCTCACGTGTGTTTTTCCCCTATATTTTGCGTAATTCGATTTTTGGTTGCAAACTCTACGTTTGCGCGAGTTCTCTGTCAAGATCTTTCATAAAATATAAGATTAGTAAGATTATTACTATAAGATTGTTTGGTCTCTTTTTAATCTTGTTGCGTTCTCAGAGCAGCTTTCGAGGCATCCCTCTCACTTTCTCCTGTTTTGTCTCGTATTGTTGTTTGTTGCACTTTTCCAATTACGTTAATGTCTTCTCAGTTTCTCGCAATCATCATTTGGTGTCCAGGCAAGCATGCGCCTGCTGTTATTACCGCGGCCCGGTAATCCTTCACAGGCGTCTTCAGGTGTGTGTCATTTATCTTTGTTAATATTTCCTCTGGATGCCAGCTGGGTACCCGTGCCAGCCGGCTCCCAAACTGGGCATGAGACTCAGATCGCACCGGCCCGGCTCTTTTCCTCCGTTGTTGCGAGGCAACGGCGCTCGAGAGAAAGCGTCCATCCCACTGAAAATGAGACACTTTTGTTTTAGCGTCCCCCTCCTGCAAAAAAACCCCTCCTTAACTGTGAGAGGGGGCGACTTATTTAAGACAAGGACTCTTTTGTTTTAGCCTGTGAAAGGCGGCAGACCCCGCTCGGCTCCACAGGGAAGCCTGCGACCAGGGGCCGCCGCGTAATTGGCCTATTTAGCTTGTTTTGCATGTGAATGCGGCGCTAGTCAAGCATCGCTAAGTCTGTTGTGAGAGCTGCCGTCATTTGAATTCAGCTCAGCGCAAACATTCTCCCTACTTTATCACGTCCTCTAATGAGCCCGGCCCGGGACCCGGTTACCCCCCGAGTGTCCCTAAAAAGTTCGGGAGGAAGTTTTGGTTACGTCTGGTGCCCGGGTCTCGCGCTCTTTCGCGGATCGGACTTCCGAGCGTCCACTGTCCTTTCAGCTAGCTTCCTTTGAGCTCTCGTTAGCTGGGCTTGATTAGCAGGACAGGGTAATGATGGGAAGAGTTTGTGCGGGGTAAGTGTGCTTCTCTCGCCGGGACGCTGGGTTGATGGATGATCTTCCTTAATTTACATATTCGGAAAAGCTTGGCTCTAATTATGAAGGTTAACTTTTATAATCCCAATTAAAGGCATTTGTGTTTACCTGTTTATAAATATATATATATATATATATATATATATTGTGTGCTTTAAAGCAACATTGCATCACTTTTTTTTTAACGTTTTTTAAAAGTTTGTATATTGCTTGTATATTTCTGTCATTATTTTGGATGCAATCATGAAGGTTTTTCAGATTTTTTTTTACTTTTCCCTAAACATCCTGTGCTTTGATGCAACATTGCATTGCTTTTTTTTTTTATCAAAAAGTATAAAATTGAAAGCATCTGTTTGTATATTTCTGCCATTTTTGGATGAAATTATGTCGAATGGCCTTATAATCCTAATTAAAGACCTATGTTATAATTTTTTTAACGTTGTATGCTTTAATGCAATGTTGCATTACTTTTCTCAAAATCTTCATGAAATGATGACTAATTAAAAAAATGTCAGATTGTAATTTAAATGTCAAAACCTTGCTTATTGCAAATAAAGGCATTCATGTTAAAAAAGGTGCTTTAACTCAACAAAAAAGTGCTTTTAAGCACACAATTGACATCTCAAGCAACTGTTTGTATATTTCTGTCATTTCTGATGTAATTATGAAGGTCAAAATGTCTTTTAAACATCACAGTGTTTATTTTTCAAATGAAAGGCTTTCTTTTCGCATTTTTCTGTAATATAGTTCGCTTTAATGCAGCATTGCATCACTTTATTTAAAGCAAAAAAATGTAGCTAAAAAGAACTGATCAAACTGTGGCTTTCATTATGAAGGTCAAGACTTTTGAATATCACACACATATATTTTATTTTTGGTACAAAAATTGTATTGCATGGTTTTAGCACAAATGATGGCATTTAAAGCATCTGTTTGTACATTTCTGCCACGCTTTGAAGCTCACAGACACTTTATTCTGTGGAAATTTCACAGAAGATGAAAGGAAAACACTTATTTATTAGTTGTGCAGTTCTTTAATATCTGTGCAGCGATATATTTTGTTCTCCTTCGAGTTGCGCTCTGATGGTTTCTCTCCGGGTCTCTGACGTTCGTCTCTGCTTGTGTTTAACCCCAGGAATGTGTGGCATCTTTCTTATTTTAATTCAGTCGTGTGTTTTAACCCGGTCGAGTGTCTCTAATGTGTCTGTGCGCTTGTGTCTGTGTCCAGTCGAGTCTCATGGGAGGCGAGGTGGGGATGGTCAGCCCGGAGACGGTGTCTCCCACCAAACTGGGCTCTCAGTATTACCAGCATTACGCAGGGAACCCGCGCCGACGACCCCTTCACAGCGACTCCATGGGTGAGCCTTCATCAGCAGCAGCATCATCATCATCAGCCACTTTATACACCTGCTTCATTCCTACGCTTTCGTTCACCCGCTCGCAGTCACACAATGTCTGAAAGCTGACTCAAACACACGCTAATTCTCTAATTTTCGTGTCATAAAACAATTTCTATTTTACAGAACATGCAAAAACAATCTAACAGGAATTAATATTATGGCAAAGGTGTTGAATGCATGCTCCGTTGGATGCGTGTCTGAAGTTTTGAAGGTTTTTGAGTTTTCCCGCCCCTCCTCCATAACTAATCCTGAAAGCATGGACTGTGTTATGCTAATGCACAAGTCATTTTAGACTAACTTTAGGACTAATTGGTTTCTTTTTATGTATATTTAATCATTTTTCATGAATGTAGATGGATATAGTTGCACTTTTATGACCAATATAAAATTTTATCAAATGCTAACGCTACAACAATACTCAAAAAAAGAGAGAAAGGTTTGAAAACACATGCATGCAAGTCCTTGCATTTGTTTCATCATGTCAGGATCTTCAAGAACACGTTTTCATTTGTTCTTTTTTAATCGCTTCTTGCGGTGATTATTGATTTTCTCTCTTTTTGTGCTCTTTATTTGTGTTGCTAACAATGCATCAGCCCTCGGGCCTTGAGGTGCCAGCCTTCAATAGGTGTCAACCTTCAGGGCAGATCGCACGCTTTTATTTCTGTCAGAAACACACACACACTGTCTATCACTTGCTAAAGTGTTTTGTGTGACTTCGCTCATGTTAAATGTCTGGCCTGTGTTTGTTTCTTCTCTAGAAGTCCAGACGAAGAAGGTTCGGAAAGTTCCTCCCGGACTGCCCTCATCAGTAAGTCAGTGTTTTATTCACCTGAAAGCACGCTAAAGGCTTTAACTCCGCAGTCAAAAGGGCACAATAGAGTGTGTGAGTGTGTATTGTGTGTGGCGTGAGGCCCGGGTAATAACGCTGGAATGTCCAAACCCCACGTCTCTGTCGGAGCAGACCCCCGCGGGACGCCCGGCCCGTATTGTGCTGAGATCTTTAAGAGCCGCGGTGTAATAGAGTCCTGACGGGACGCTGTGGTCTGTGTGAAGGTGATTCTCGCTCAGGTCTGGAGTGTGTCGTTTCTGACACGGAAAACACTCGCGTGACTCGTTAATGACACACACGGCACGACACACATACCAACACCATTAGACATGCTTACCGCGTGTGTGTGTGTGTGCTGAAGGAAATCGGCTTTCAGTGTCCTAGTGTGCGATAGAATTTGTGACGACATCAGACTTTTAGAGACCCGTATATAAATGTAATGCTTTATAAATCTATTATTAAATACTGCAAATTGTAATTTTTTCAAATTCTACGGTTGTAAATGCAATGATTATTTTAATTTGCATCTTATAATTACATAAATGTGAGCCTGGAGCACAAAAGCAGTGAAAAGAGCACAGGTACATTTATAGCAATAGCCAACAATACAGTCAAAAGGGTGGATTTTTCTTTTATGGCAAAGATCGTTAGGATATTAGGTAAAGATCACGTTAAATAAAACAGTTTCCTACCGTAAATATATCAAAACTTCATTTTTTATTAGTAGTATGCATGGCTAAGAACTTCATTTGAACAACTTTAAAGCTGATTTCTCAATATTTGTATTTTTTGCACCTGTCCTAACAAAGCGTATTTATTTATTCAGATGATGCACAAATTTCAATAATAAAAAAACCCTTATGACTGGTTTTGTGGAGCAGGGTCATAAATAACAATTACATTTAAACAATAATAACTGTTGTTCTTATTCTTATTCATATTTATGAATAATCATTATCATGCACAATTAGGTATTATCATTAATTGAAATCATAAATAATGAGTATATGATGATAATACTAATAATATCCGATGGCAGTGTTGTATTTCGTGAGCTTAACATTGATTTGAAGATGCCAAACATTGAGAGAGTCACTCTTTACTAATTCATCTGCACACATTATTAATTTAGAACAATTAACATTTTATGATCTCCATGTATTCCCTTTATTTGTAAAACTGCAGAAAATTGTTTCTCTCCTAAAAGTGTTTTTGTATACACAGAAAGGATTTTGCACAAACATTTGACATTTGTAAACTGCATGTGCGTTACATTAATTAAAAATCTTGCTGTGTGGTTTTCAGATGTTAGCAAATGTGTTAAATCAGCTCTGTGGTGTTTTTGGTTTCACATACAGTATATGATAATAGAAATGTTTTGCTGTAATTGGTGCGTGCCGAGTGAACGTGAAAGCGCTGATCTTTGTTCATGCTGAGCAGACGGCTGTTGAAGTGCGTTTTTTGGGGGTTTGCGGTTCATTATCGGTTGGTCAGATTGGTTCTGTGTGTTTTTGTCAAGACCAGAAGCGGCAGAGTAAAAATAAACACGCTGAAGGGAAAAATACAGAACAAGACATTTTCGAAATGATTAATATCACAGCTGTTTCTGATTCCTCTCAATCACACGTGAAAGAGCTGTGCTGTTATTGCTGCATAAATCATTATTTGATGTTGTTTCGTATAATGCATGCACTGTACAAAATTCTCAACTGGATGTTTTGCATGAGAAAGATTATGTTGTGCATGGTTTTGCCGTGATCTGATTGATGTTTCCGTATCAGAAGGTTCTCCCGCTTCTGCCCGTCTGCGCTCACATCGGATTGTTTAAAGTATACAGCGTTAATTAAATTAAGTTTGGTCTAGCAGAATGCTCAGTTGGGACGTGATCTCTCCGGCACCTATCCATTTACTGAGCTTTTCCTCCCCCTTCAGGCCGTAAACGGCACTGCGCCGTGAGTTTAAGCTTTTGCTGCTTTAAATATGAAGTCAGATTTGAAAATGCATTTTGAGGCAGGATTGGATGCGATCACGTGTGCGTTGATTTCACCGAGAGCGAGTGTGGAGTGTTATGGACGGACGCTGGAGTGTTTGTGGTGATGTTGTTGTTTTATAAAGATGAATCATCCGTCTGCGTGTTTTAATAAGCCGGAACAGCGCAGGTTTATGGCAGTAAACACACTTTAGTGTATTTTAATTGTGCTCTTGTGGTTTCCGCTGCCATGTGAGAGCATATGCCCCACAATGACATCTACAGACAATAGAGCCGAGTGTGTGTGTGTGTGTGTGTGTGACTTCACTGGTGTTTTAAGTGAACAGGTTACACCCTGCCTTGTTCATCATAACATTATCAAACTGATCATTTGATATGATGCCATATTTCATTCTTGTCTTAAATCTGTGCATTATCTTTAGGATTTTATATTTATGGTCATTGTTAATGCTAGTCATTTTTCATGCAAATTCAGAAAAAATGTACAACTGATAGAAGAAAATATTTATTCTAATGGAAATGTATTTACACATATGAAAGGGTGAACATTAAGAATATAATTGTTGCAATGCAATAGCGATTTTTATAGCTAGATTCAATTTCTTTTTATAGTTTTTGAGGTGAAATATTGACAGGACATGTTCTTGACAGGTTTTGTGAGATTCAGCATTAGATGCGGCATTGTTATAATTGATTTTATCCGTTCGTGTTGAAAAATACAGATTTATGCGAGGACTCTGTGTCTTTAGTTTCTCTGGACATCGGCAATCACACAAAAAACGCCAGCATCTTGCTCTGAAACACAAGTGATGCTAGTTTGTGTTGCTGATGCTCTGAGAGCCAGAGTGATGGGGGGGGTCAGGTGGGTCTCCATGGCGACGGGTTGAGTGACAGGTAGCGGACGGAGCAGTGTGCAGACGGAGGTAAGACTTTGGCCGTGGCCCAAAACTCAGCGAAAGAAAGAAACAGCCTCCCGCACCAGCTGTCGACAGCGTTTTTGTTGGAACCCGAGTGTGAGAACCCTGTGTAAAGCCGAGTGTGTGTGTGTGTGTGTGAACCCGGCAGAACCTCGCCGTTTTGGACTACATCTTAATGAGCATGTGCTTGGTTTCCTGCGCGAGATTTGTGAAATATTAGCGGACAACCGAGTGTCATTTGCTAGTTTCCTGCAGCTATGTTCCACTGACACAGATGAAGTCAATTTCGCGATCATAAAGAATTTAAAAAGGGGAAATTACTAATTTCAGCATGATCTCGTAACTTTAATTAGTGTTTAGGAATAATTCAGACAAAAATGAACAGTCTGTCATCATTTACTAACCCTCAAAGCCCTTGTGACCTTCTTTCTTCTGTAGAACACAAAAGGAGATATTTCTCAGAATAAATGCTGCTCTTTTCCATTTTAGTGAATATGGACGTGAAAGGTGGCGTATGAGTGTCAAAAATTACTAAAAGGGCCAAAAAATCATAATCCATTTGATTGACTTTCTTCTATATATCACAAAAGGAAATATTTAGGTGAATGTGAATGCAGCTCTTTTCCATATAGAGAATATGGATGTAAATAAAGCCCTTAGAGCTTGAAAAATGACAATAATCACAATAATCGGTTCATTTTGACTCATGCACTATGCATATATTGCACTGTTTATTATGTTTTTTTTAGACGTAACTGTCATATAGTGAAATATATTTTCATGTTGTGAACATGGATGTAGTCCACAAATGACAAAAAAGAGCATCATGATAGTCATACGAGTCATACGCTCTATTCCAAGTCTTTAGTACACATGAAAATATATTTTCCATATAGTGAATATGGATGTAAATTAAGGCATTGGGGAGAAAAGCATCGTAATTATAACATAAAAGTTCAGCAGAATTAAATAGACAGCTGTTATAATAATTTTACGTTTCTCTTTCAACCTGATCTCATGGAAACTCGAACATATTTTACGAGGTGGCTAGTTCGTACAAATTTATACGACCTCACCTTCATACGATTTCTTTTAAATACTGCCGTCACAGGGTTTTAGACAAATGGTACGAGGGAGGTTGTGCGAATTTGGCACCTCGTACGAATTGGTCGTGAGACTGTGTTGGCTCTTTAGTTATTTTAGAACTCTAATGTCTTGTATTCATATGCACTTTGATTAAATGGAAAAGAGCAGTGTTGACGATCTAATAAATATCTACTTTTGCGCTCTTCCCAGATGAAAGAAATGCCTAGAGTTTTGGATCAACACTGAGGGTGAATAAACTATGATCACTTTTAAAGCGTATATGTGAATTTTTTCAGGTTTTCAGACTCGGGCAAATGGATAAATGGTTGTAAATGTGTAAATAAACTGCCCCTAATTCACCTGTCAGCCCGTCCTGGAAAGAGAAGCAGAAAGAATGTAGCAGTAAATGATCTCATGGTGGGGTTTTTTTACTACTTTTTTTTTTTAAGCGAGTGGAAAGAAATAACAGAAACAGCTGCGTGCGTCTGGCTGCGGCCCAGCCGAGACAAATCCTCCATATGAAATAAACGGTCCGATTTCATTCAGTCCTGCCAAAAAAGCAAGACGTGAACATATCGGAGCCACGTCCCCGCGTCCCTTCGTTTGCTGAGGAAAAAGGCCAGCGCCGTGTTTCTGAAAGGTTTCTGTGTCGTCTATAAATAGAGATTTGTTTTTGGAGGCGCAGTGATTTTAACGGCAGTCACGGACAGCTGGATTTCTTCTCTTGAGATCTTGATCAGACCATGTTCTGCAGCGTGACACAACAACGCACCTGCTGACAGAGTTTTGCTATCTTAAAATGCTCACAGATTTGTAAAACATCACATATCAAGTTTGCATTTGCAGGCGTCTGAGAATTGCAGTTGCATGGATATCCTAATATTATTGCTTGCACGATTACTTTTTTTACTTGACATGATTATTCCATTTTTATTTTATTTTACTGCTAATTTTACTGCTTATTCTAATCTGTTTTTTTACTTGCATTTGTTTTAATGGTTTTTAGTTGCACGATGTCAATAAATATTATTTCTGAACATTTTTCTTTGCACTGATATATCATTATTCTAGCAGTAACTTGTATGAATATCCTCTTTTTTTACTTGCTTTGATATTCTGATATTTTTTAAATGCAGGAATATTCTGATGTTTATAATTGCAAGATTTCTTTAATTTTTGACTTGCATTAATATTTTAAGACATTTTATTTGCATCTTTTTTTTTTTTGCATGGATAGGTACATTAGATATATATTATTAGATATATCCTACTATCCCTTATGCAGCTATAAACTCATTTTAAAATCTCAATATGAACTTTGTGTGTCATCCACATTCTTATACCGTAACTAAAATCTTCTCCTGAGCTCTGAAAGAGAAAGTCCGTCTGTCTGTCATCAAATTCTTTCCACATTCCCGACCTCAATTTTTCCTCATCCTCATCCCTCCGTCCTCTCCTCCAGCACAGCATCTGTTTCTCTCTTCACCTCCGCGGCGGCCATTTCACGTCGATGTGTTGAGCGGCGCTCAGTGCTTCGGCCCTGTTTGTTTGTGCTGTTTACAGAGAACTTTTGTTTGGTGCCGTCGACTCAGATTCAGCCCATCTCTCTCTCTATCGCTCTCAGACGTTCCCAACATTCCTGTCAGGAAATGTTTGGCTGGAAACAGCAGAAAGAATGAAAGTGCACCTCCGTGAGAGCAGATGCATTCACGTTTGCTGTTCACTGATATATGACTCTTTCTGGTCTTTCTCTTTTATAGTCATAATGCTAATATGTTTTTCAAAGGGGATGTAAATGGAGAATTCGATCAATTTGACTTATTCACTAGGTGTGTTTTGTCTTTATTTTGTAGTTGGAAATCATCTAAATCAAATGTAAACTGTTTTAATATTCGATTCTTATCCTATGAATCTCAGCATCACTGAAATGTTCTTTTTGTTTTAAATGTTCGTTATGAAAGTCAACTTCATTGAGGCCCTTTTTGTTTTTCCTCATGTTTGTCTTCTGATTTTTGCTTTTTATTGTGATGAAGCATGAATCATGTGCTGAAATATAGAACTGAACTGTTAAGCAATGAAACTTCTCAATTCTGATTGGATGAGTCGCTATATATTGTTGATATTCGATATTAATACAACAACACACATGCAGATGGAATATAATGATACAAATAAACATACATTCCAGCAATCAAACCGGGAAGAGTGTGTGTGTGTGTGTGTGTGTTAAAGCTGAGATGAGATCCAGGACAGAATTATATGAACCAGGTCCAGTGGACTGTGTGTTTTCCATTGAGCAATGCACAGAGGAAATGAAGTCAGTTTCCTGTGTGTGTGTGTGTGTGTGTGTGTGATCTCAGCTCCAGCTTCAGAACCGATGTGGAATGCTCTCTGCACATCTCTGCCAAATCACTGTCTGTTTCTGCACATTTGTTTCTATGTGGAACAGAATTGGGGTTGCTCAGAAATGTCATGATTGAATTTAAGGTGATGATGTGCTGTTAATTGGCTGAAAACATGGTTTTTAAAAAATCAATCCATTTTGGACAAATTTATCCATGTTAAAGTGTGTTTTATTACCCAGTGGGTTTGGATTCAGCAGGAACAGATGTGTGTGTGTGTGTGTGTGTGTGTGCGCGTATATAATGCACAGATGAAATGCATTTCATGTTTTGCATTGTATTTGATCTGATCTGCTGTTTTCTCTATTTACTGTACCTCTAATAGCAATATTCTGGCTTACCTTACAACGTGGCAACAAATTTGACATCAGTGCTCATTTATTATTTATTATTTATTTATTATGTTCATAATAATATTTAATGCTTTTTATATGCATAGATATTTGAATTGAAGTTTGGCTTGCATTAATGAATATTAGATATTTTTTTAATTACACAAATATTCTTTCTGTCTTGAGCTAATATTCTAATGTTTTTATTTGCATGAATGTTCTCATGTTTTTTTACTTGCAAGAATATTCTATTTTTTTTACTTTCATGGATATTCCCATTTTTTACAATTAACATTTTTATTTGAATGAATATTCAAATATTTTTTACTTTCATGAATATTCAGGTATTTTTTTTGTACTTGTATGAATATTCTAATATCTGGGATGCAGCTGTAAACTCATGTTTTGTTGGAAAGATCTATTCTATCTGTATTTTCAGACTCCAAGCAGACAGGTAATGTATTTAGTCTTGTTTTTGCCCTATTTTATGTGTCTGGGGCATGGAGCTGCAGAGGAGGACACTGCCCCAGGTGTCCCAGCATGCACTGGGGGAGAGCGGGGCCAAAACTGCTGACGGCCGCAGCTGTAGAGAGAGAAACAGTTCATATCAGCTAAACCCCAAACCCATGAGCACCATCTCCCCTCATGACTGGAGCTGCATCAGCTAGTGAATGCTGGGAAACAGAGCTAGAGCTCAGATGGTGCTCTTTTGGAGCTCAGGAGATTTGATTGAAGTATCAGCTTTGTTTCTAATGTTCCAAGTTTAATTCCTCAGGAAACAGACACAAACGACTCAGTAGTTCATTTGACGAGAAATGATCGAGTCCATATTGAGAGCTCTGATTTTTGATTGGACCGTTTGAGACATTGTTTTAATCAATTTTAACATTTTTGCCATGATGTTTATTTATTTATTTATTTATAATTTTCTCATTTCAACTTCTAATCTCATAACCTCATAATTGTAACTTTTAAGACAAGTTTTTACTTTATCTCATAATTTTTTAATTTTAATTGTATAATTGTGACTTATTGTGAGTATTTCATAACTTTGACTTGTCATTTTATCTCAAAAGTGTCACATTTTATCTCAATTATTATCTCAAACTGACTACCTTTTATCTCACATTTACTACTTACTATCTCATAATTATGACTTTGTGATTTTGGCTTTTTCATAAATATGACTTATCTCATAATGGTGACTTTAGTATGCCATAAAGTCCACTTTTAAACTGAATGATTATCACTTAGTATCTCATAATTATGTATTATATTGCACAATATTATCTCATAATAATAATTGTGACTTTGGTGTTTTTTAGATTTTTTTATTGAAACATTATTTTTCCATATATGGTGAAAATGGGCTTTCATGCTGAGTCGGGCTCCATTTGTTTCTTAATTTCACCTGTTTGTGAGAAAGAATTGAGACGAGATCTCATTGGTGAGTTTGGTGTAATGAAGCGGCTCATAATGATCTTGAATTGTAACAGCCGAGAGAAAGAGAGACAGGAAGGACACATGGCTGCTGGCGAGCACCAGAGCAGCACCAATCAAAGTGTGTCGTTTGGTGTTACTCTGAATGCATTCCCCCCACGTACAGCAAGCCAAGAGCCAAAAGAGGCCTGCTTCACCACGACCCAGCATCCCCGGCTCCCGCTGGCACGGGTTCAGAGGAGCTGCTCGTGGGGGAAGGTCTGCTGAAGCCTTTCGTTCAGTCACTCCTGCTTCTGTCTGATTCCACTCATATCCTTTATATATCAAATATATGAGTCAAATTAAATATGCCCTATTCAAAAAAAAAAGAAACAGAAAAATCACCAATAACCTGTGAACTCATAACAGCAAAGGAATGAAGTAAAGAACAAATGGAGAGAGAGTCTGTCTGTATGGAAGCCCGATTTCACAACATAAGAAAAGAATGGCATGCTTACTACAATATATAAACATATTTAATATTATAATATTTATAATTATGACACAGTTTGAAATTATGATTTAGAATTATGAGATAAATCAGAAAGTACAAGGTCAAAATTATTCTAAAAAAAACATTATGACCAAAAGTTCTGATGTAAAAAGTCATAATTATGAGATACTTAATCATATATGAGATAAAAAGTCATAATGACGTATGACATTAAATAAAAATTAATATGAGATACTAAGACATAATTATGAGATAAGTCATAACAATACCATGTAAAATTAAAATCATGACATAAGTCTAAATTATTATAAAATGGTCTGCCATAAAAATGTTAAATCATATGATAATAAATCATATTTGAAATAAAAGTAAAAAAAATATATATATATATCAAATAGGTCATGTCATAATCATGACATACTGTGCTGAATTATGATAAAATGTCAAGAATATGATAATGTAATAATTCTTAAAAAGATCTGAAATAAGTCAAAACTATGAGATACTAAGAAATAATTATGAGATAAAAAGTTTAAAATATCACATGTAAAGTCAAAATCATGACCTAAGTCTTAATTATTATAAACGGACCTGATGCAAGGTTTTTTAACTATGAGATACTAAATCATGCTTTGATAACTTTGTCAAGTCATAATTATGACATACTGTAAGGCCAATTATGATAAGATGTCAAGAATATGATAATGTCATAATTCTGTAAAAGGTCTGACATTGGTCAAAAATATAAGATACTATCATGACATAAGTCAAAAATATAATATAAAGTCAAACTTATTACAAACTTAATCATAATTATGATATAAAAACACAACACGCTGTCAGAAAATCAAAAATCATGACATAATTAAAAAAAGTCACATTGACTTGACATAAAAAGTCAAAATTATGACATAGTTTATGTCTCATTTGTTAAAAGCTTTAAAGCTCAACTAACTGCCCATGTATTCTGGGTCTGAATGTGTTTGTGTTTCTGCTCGCATCCCATAATGCCTTGCACATGGCGAGGCTGATGTCGGGCAGGTAGCAGATGTTAGCGGCCCTTTAACCAGACCCAGAGTCTGAGAACGAGTGTGTGTGACGCTGTGATGTCCTGAGGCTGTGACGGCCGCGGCCCATCTGCACGGACTCACAAAACACACACACATTCATAAACACTATATCATACAACACATACACACAGCATATCTGAGAAGCAACAGGCTGTTAAAATGAGGAACTTCGAGTCGTCGAAGTTTCTTTTCTCCCGTTTTTTGTGCTTTTTAAAAAAAAATATTTTCAAATGTTCTGTTTGTGCCGAAATCACAGAATCACCATAAGGGCTGCTTTGCATTTTTAATTTAGTAACTAACATATGAATACATTTGCATATTAATTAGTTGCAGATCAAATCATGCATACATAATTGCCTCCTTACTGTGTTTAATGTTTGTTAGAATCTGTAGTCGGAGCCGTCAGAAGACTGCGATTGGACGAAGCCCTCGGACGTGTTTGAGCGGCTGAAATACCAACATTTGCTGAATTTATTCGACGCTCGCAGAAGAGCGTTTTTGCCTAAATAACTGTCTGCCTGTGATTGTGTGAATTAACTCTTGCAGACGGGTTCATTAGAGCAGACAGGGAAACAATATCAGTGTCTCTCTGTTCCCAAATGTTCGTTTAGATTGTGAGGGTTGTGTTTGTCTTTGTGGCTTTAATGAAGACGTGGATGTATCTCAGTCTAATGATCAGCTTCTTCAGATATCGCCGCTGTTTTTCTATCGGTCTGGGCTAATTATTCCTTGGTAATTTGTTTACATTATCTGTGGCGTTTTTTTCTAGAAATGACACCTTCCCACGGCTCTCAGTATATGCAGTGATTGAGCTCATTAAATCTCCAGCTCAAGAAGTTCGTTTCTATATTCATATACATTTCTCAGTCTGAGAAACAACAAAACAAGCCTGCGAGAACTTAAATTACTTACTGTTTATTTCAGCATGAAACCCTTCAGTTTTTTACATAGATTTATTTTTTATTTATATATTTCATTAATAAACATTTGTATTTTGGATTTTTTTTGTATTTAGTTTATTTTATTTTTTGTTATTATTAATGTAATTATGGACTTATTTTAGATGTATTTAGCTTATATTTAGTAATTTTTTTACGTTATAAATGCACTTATTTATTTTTACATTTTTATTTTAGGTTTATTTTTAGTAGTTAAGTATCTTAAAATTATTATTATTTAGTTTAGATGCATCTATTTTAGATGCATTTCATTTTTATTTATTTTAGTATAAATAAAATGGTGTATTTGTAATTATTTATTTAATTAATTACGGACTTATTTTAGATTTAGTTATTTATTTTACATCATTTATTTATACATTATATATGCATTTATTAATTTATTTTTTACATTTTTATTTTACATTTTTGTATTTTTCATTTTTGATTAGTATTATTATATAGATTAGATGCATTACTTATCTATTGAATTTTTATTTATTTTAGCAGTGACAGAGGGCTATGGTGAAATCAACATCATTCTTTTCTAGGCACAATTAGTCGTTTTCGGGTCATTTACAGAGTTTCAGTCGTGTGTTTGTGTTTCTGAGCTGAATAAACGGTGTCTGTGTCAGAATGAAAGCTAACAGGAGCCTGATCTCATCTTCATTGTGTGTTTGTGTGGCGTGTTGAGGGTTAAAGTGGTTTTTTGCACACATATGCTGTCGTGCTTTCTCTGAGACACCAAACCGGCCCTTAGAGCCGCAGTCGGGGCCCTTGAACTCCCCGAGAGAGAAAGAGAGATCCGAACGGGATCCTCCGAGATTGACAACTCATGCTTCTAATGAGCAAAAAATCCTCCGAGCATGAAATCGGAATGAAATGTGTGCTTATAATCCAAGTACTGTTTACTCTAATCCCACGGGATGAGAGAGAGAGAGAGAGAGAGAGAGAGAGAGACGACCCCCTCTAAAGCCCCTCCACAGCAAACAACAACAACAGGAGTACTTCCAGCAGCACAAAGGCCGGAGCAGACGAGCTGAGGACGGAGGCTGCTGAATTATTGAAGTTTATTCTGGGAATAGCAGCGGCTCTCAGCATATGCAAATGATTTAGTTTCATTTAGGATCTGATCCCAGCGGTTCAAGCGTTCTCCCATCAGATGCTGAAGCTGGCGGCGTGGAGTCGTCCACGTGTGTTAAAGTCACTTACTGTACACACACAGGGAAAAGAAGGAACAGGTTTGATGAGATAGTTTTTTAGCAAACACAGAACAAACATATATACTTATATATAAATAGATAGATATAAATATAGATATAGATATAGGAGGTAGGTATATATCGGTAGATTCTATTTCCACTCTTCATCCTTTGATGTTCAGTCTCTCTCTCTCTCTCTATCTGTGTGTGTGTGTGTGGTCCTCGTCTCATCCTTGTTAGTCAACTGTTCCTGGTCCGTCTGAGCATTTTATCACACACACACACACGTCAAGCTCATGGAATGTTCCCATAGCACATGCCTGTGTGTGTGTGTGTGTGTGTGTGTCACATCGCTGCTGTTATGCTCTCAGGAGCATCAGCTTCTCTGCCTTTATATTGCTAAAGCATTAGTTACTATATACTCATGAACACACTATATATATTTTTTTGTTTGTTTGTTTCATTTACAATAAATTATGTAAAACATTTTGCAAAAATGCAAAAATAAAATAATATTCATGAAATATGTACACTTAAAATATATTTAAATTTTACTGTTTATTTTTGATGCAGTGTATATTTATTTATTTTAAACTGATTCTATTTGCAATACATGATGTAAAAACGATTATTCATTCACAAATGTATACACTAAAAATAAAATGAATAAATATACATTTAAATTAAATAATAAAATATACATTTAAAATATATATTAAATATGTATTTTCATTCATAACAAACAAGAAAATATAAGAATGTTTTTGATGATATTTTCAGTTCGCACTTTGGTTTCAAACATACTTCACTTTTCTGTCAGGCACAGTCTGTCTCTCTCTCTCTGTCTCTGTCTGTCTGTCTCTCTGTATCTCTCTCTTTCCGTGTCTGTCTCTCTGAGTTCTGGTGTGGTGCCAGCGTTGAGGACAGATGGTGGAGTTATTAGATGTGCACGTATGAATCCCTCCCTGCAACTCGCCTTTTAATCAAATTAAAGCAAGAGAGAAAGAGAGAGAGACAGACACACACACAGAGTTTATTAATGGCGTTTGTGTTCTTCTCTATAATGGACTTCACTGTCACTTCACTGTCCCGCAGGCTGCGTGTGTGTGTTTACTATAGTAAATCATGTTTGCTATATATTCTCCATGATAGGGCTTGAGTGAGCGCTCATTGTGACATGCTATAGTAGGTGTACTCTACAAAAAGCTCAGTATTATACAGCACAAGCATCATTATCTGAAGATACATTTACTTGAGCTGCTAAATAAAGTCTAGTTTTATGAACAGGTTTTTACTTCAAACAAGTAGAAAATCTAGATTTCCATTTGAATTGTAAATTTTATCGACGCGTTTGGCAGACATTCAACTCAAGTTCATATGCACTGTTTAGCACTTTTCACAAAATCGTTGAAAAGCAGCTTTACAGAACATTTCAGATTTATATTGATTTTATATTTTATTTTACATTCAATGTTTTTAACATTTATTTGTTTGTTTTATGTTCTTTTAAATATTAAATTTTACAATTTATTTCTTTTTAAAAAAATATTTATTCTTTAATTAGATTTTTAATTTTTTAGTTTTTTTAGATGCATTATTATTGTATTCATCTTAAATTTATAAGCATAAATAAGCATAAACTCACTATTTTCATAACAGCTCACTCTACATCTTTCTAAAGGATACCTAATATCTTTAGCCATTTTGTTTCTCAAATAATGGTACTACATATTGATAAAATAATGTTTAGATGTCTGTACTGCCAAATTCTGTTTAGGAAGATGATTTTTTTGTAGTAAATAGACATGTGTGAGCAACAGGAACCTTGTTTGTTCGATCGCAGCAAAACAAAATTGAAGCACACACACATTTTCAGTCCTTTTAGAGAAGCCGACGAGCTCAGAGCAAGATCAGTTCCAGATTTGCCATGGAAAGGAAAAAGTGTGTGTGTGTGTTTGAGTGAGATGTAGAGTTTAAAGAGAGAGAGAGAGAGGGAGGGAGGGGGAGGGGCTTCAGCATCCATGGACCACGCCCCCTCCCTAGTCTCTCCTCCCACTGGCCGACGTCAGGAATGCTCCTCGCTCGTTTGCATATTCAGCATGCTCAGGCCGGCCATATGGGAAAATGCAACTGCAGGAATTGTTGTGAAAAAAGGGGGACTGCGAGTTTGAACACAAAGTTGTTTGAGAGCGTCTGAACAGGATAAAACACACACACACACACACTAGAGGAACAGAAGCATGTATTGTGCGTACACCATCCCGGGGGTGAGCGGCGGATCATTCATGTATTACTATAACGGCAAAGCGGTGAGTACAGACGCATGCGGATGACATCTGACAGATCCTCGGCTGTCATTCACCTCTGATCTCTGTGTGTGTGTCTGTGTGTGTGAGCTGCTTTGAACTGGGAAGAGACGGGAAAATGTGTGTGTGTGATAAGACACCGAAGCGGTAATTGATGTAAGATTTGGTTGAAATGGAGAAACTGAAAGTTTCCTGCAGGGGAAAAAAGAGAGAGCTGTGTTAATGTAACGGAAGGTGTGAGAAACGTCTGCTGCCGATCTTAGACGTTCTGTCCTGAGAGACGTCCAGTGCGGCCTTGAGAGAGACATTGCAGATGTTATTTATCGTAACGTAACGGTCAGCGCATCTCCATTCCAGGCCAGTCAGGTCATCCAAGGCCTGCTTTCTGTCTTTTCTAGACTTCTCTGCTTCTCGTGTTGATTTAAGTATGAATTAAAAATCATTTTTTGCAGTGTGTGAGCAACAGGAGCGCTGTAGTTGAACAGTTTTTATGTGCGTGCTGATCTTTGGCCTTTTGAAGCCTTCACTGTATTTCTGCTATTTTAATGTGAGCAGAGTCTGTATCTATGATGTGCGTGGTTTTGGTAGCACTTGAGCAATTGTGATTATTATGCACATTAGACAGTAGGAAACATTTCTGTGCGTTCCCGCCATCTGGAAAAATTTGTTGGACTTTCCCGCCTTCGGACTCAATGCATAGGCCTGTGTGTGTGTGTGTGTGTCCTAACGTGGCCTGGCATCCCTGTGCCCTCTTCCATAAACACAGTGTGTGTGTTGCAGCTTTGTGCCCGTGTTGATCCGCTGCCAGGCATCTTGCTGTGATTGTTTATTCTGTTATTTTAACAGTTAAAAAATTGCAGGACAACATCTCTGGATCCCCGACTCGGCCGTCCGTGCGCCGCAGTTTCCCGTGCGAGTGTGTGTGTGTGTGTGTGTGTCGACGGCGACCCGGTTCTCGAGGTTTTGGTGTCGAGCAGGAGGAGGATGTCGGGTCGACTAATGAATCCACAAAAGAGCTGCACAAAAAAACAAAAGGCCTCTTCACACACGAGCTGCTCTTAAACAGCGCCGGCCGCTCGTCATTGTTATGCTAAGACTCCGTGTGAATATTCCTCCGCTTTAATTAGCTCAGAGAGACTCTCACGCCGGGATTTACCCTCCGAGATCTTTAAAACACCCCAACCTGGACTTCATGCTGGAATACACCAGTCTTCTGGAACTAAAAGAATGCTTCCTTGGTTTTTTGTTTTTTTTACGTCTCAGCTCATTAGTTTGGATTTTTTAAATTAGGTTACCTTTTTTTTTTTTTGTTTTTTTTAGATCAAGGTTAATTTTTTGGTTCAGCATAGTTGGTTTTAACAATAAAAAAGTTAATAAAACCATGCATTTAAAGGTTATTTATAGGCATGTTTTGTGGTTGTTATTAATATAGTTAAAGATAATACATCTGAAAAGACATTCTTTTATTTATTGCTTCTAATATATATATATATATATATATATACAGTATATTGTGCAATCCTTTGACCAGATGTTTAAAAAATGATAAACCGTTTGTGCAGTATTTCCAGCACACTAATTACTTCCATCCAAATGGCCGATGATTGTATGGACACACACACACACACACACACACACACGGACATCATATCTGGAGTGTTTGTGACAAACAGCATTAATATAATCCCATTGTGTTACGCAACACTTCGAGTCAGAGCAAACGCTGCTGAAATGGAAACGGTCAGCAAACACACACAATCTGTCCTTGTTTGTATATAATCTGTGCTTTTATTACAAAAATTACGATTTACATGTGCCTTTTTTCAACTGAAAATAGAAAATATCTATTTTAACATATATAGATAGATAGATGAATTACATTTGATATTATTTTTACATATTCACATTTTAGATCCCTTATTAATTATTATTTTTGAAATCGTTTAGAAAATGTAGGTATTCTGTCAGATTGTATTTTTAAGGGACAGTTTAAAATTTTTGTATGCTGTATAAAAGATCCCTATATTATTTTTAACTATTTTTATTTTTAATATAGATACATCTTTTTGTGTTTGAAATAAGTAATAAATATATATATATATTTTTTTTTGCTTAAAGAGACGATGAATCCTGAATGCTTTCCTTTGCTGTGTGTTTCCTTCGAGTCCCAATGGATTTACGCTCCTGCCATCCATGATCTGACAAGTGTGTGTGTGTGTGTGTGTAAAATCTGACCTATTTCTATGCTAGAGTGTCTTAAAACACATTTGGCTTGGAACCAGCTGGACACAAAGACAATGAGAGACAACTCGAAACAATAACCCAGCTGACTTTCAGACTGCTCATATCGCTTCCCAAGCTTGATAAACAGCTCTTTTCTGATGAAACGCCTCTTCTAAATAACCACACGTAATAACAGGAGCATCCCGAGTTCATCACGTGACCCATTTTTTCGGACGCGAGAGCGTTGTTTGTGAATCGTTTAGCGTTCGGAGGTGAAAACAACCAGCCGATCTGCGAAGGTTTGGCTCAGAACAGGTTTGGCAGGAGATGAAAACTCCAGAGCGACGACAGGAATAAAGAGCGCTCGCACACAAACACTGTCAAACACTTCAGGAATATCATCACAAAACACACAGCATTCTCACGGACCGAGGAGTAAGAGTTTAGACACCATATACCGGTTTATTTTGATCGCTACATTCACTTACGAAGCCAGGAAAGTTGTAGAAATTAAACACATGCCAAAAACAAAATAATTGATGTGAATTTCCTCGTCTTTCCCTGGAGAGAGAGAGAGCGAGCGAGCGAGAGTAAAGATGCTCCAGAATGCTCTGTCTGTCTCTCTGAAGGCCTCAGTCAGTCACTCTCACACACACACACACACACTCTCTGTCTCCGGGACAAACCCCAGTCATTCTGGGAATGTCGGGGGTCTCCGTACCACCCAGACCTCTTCCGACAGATCAATGGGGCTACACATGATCTCTGGCACACACACCCATGCACACGCGCATTCATCGAAACAAGGAAACGAGGACATAACATTAGATTAGTGCTTTTAAAAACGGTTTATCTGTAATATACTGTAGATAACTGTTTACATTTTAGAAGTGAGATATATATTTATATCAGATTTTGTCTTATTTAAGGGATAGTTTTGTGCAAAACTGTAGCTAAACACACACACACACACACCATGTGCAACAACTATGTTTTTATACTGTAAAAAAAATCTGCATTTTATTTTTTAAATAGTTTTAAGATAGATAACTATTTTTATATTTAGAAAAAGATAAATATTTTGTGAGATTTGATCTTATTTTTTGGGGCAACTTTGTAAAAAACTAGCTAAACACTGTGTTTGAGACGTGTTTTTATGCTGTATAAAATATCAACATTTTGTTTTTTTTACTTTTTTTGTTGTTTATAAGATTAAATATATATATATATATATAATAAAAAACTTTTTTTTACAGGACAATTACGTAGCAAAACACACTTAGATGTATGTTTTTATATTGTATGAAAGATCAGCATTTTATTTTTTTAATATTTTTATCTTAAGGAAAGATAAATACTTTAATCTTTAAAATTGAATAGATATTTTGTCAGATATTAATATATTTTCAGGGACAGTTTTTCGTGATATGCTGAGATATGTTTTATACTCTCTAAATGATTGTTTTAATATTTTTACCTTTTAGACAGATTATTATTATTATTATACAGGTATTTTTATCTTTAAGATATCATATATATCTATATTTTCTGTCAAATGCAACTTTATTTTCTGGCCAGTGTTGTGCTAAACTGGAGCTAAACACACACACATGTGCTGGACGGCGGCTGAATCATGGTCTAAAATAGCAACAGAGGAAAAAAATGGCCACAAGTTTGCAATGTTGAAGTAATCAGTCTTTGATCCTGGTGGTTTTATTATTTTAATAATGCGCCTGTGATCCGGCCGTCTGAAGTGCCGTTCAGTCCATATGTTCACCATTACAGACCCTTCACATGAAACACACAAAGCCTTCATCTTAATTCTAATTAACTTTATATGGGCCTCTGTGTGTGTGTGTGTGTGTGGTTTTGCTTTTTCTCGCGTCTGGTTTGTGATCTCGGCCTGATTGGTTTGTTTATTTAAAGTCCACTTTGTCTTTCTTAGTAACACGTGTGTGTGTGAATGAGTGTGTTTCTGCTCTTCGCAGCTCTCATTTATGTTGTGTGGTATTTAGTGAGTTTGTCCTGACAATCTGAGCTTGGTCTGAGACGTTGTTGAGATCTGTGCTGTGTGTGTTTTTGTCGCTGGTTAGAAGTGGTTGTGTTTGGTCACACTAGTCGAGCTCTGACTGTGATTTGTAATAATAGTTTGTCTGACGGCCTAAAAACAACACAGATGACAACACGAGTACAGTGACTGCGGTCTGAGTGTGTGTGTGTGAGGTCACGGGGTCACAGTGGTGACATAAACACAAGAGACTTTTTCTGCACCTTATGGACTACTGCTGCAAAATATATTGAATGTTTATTTATTTTTATTGTTGACTCTATGAAATCCGATATTAATTTGTTATTGTAACTGGTGCAGTAACTGGCATGAAGTTTGCATGTTTATGAACGTGTGTTAAAAGGTGTAAATATCTTGTGTACGAATGAATATGAAATATGCATATATTGGTGTTTATATACTGTAAATAAAAATATATTACTGTTAATTAACACAATTATAAATAATTAATTCATAGTTTAATTTTAAATGTGTAAATATGTTGCATATGATGAATATGGTGCCTGTCACTTGTGAAAAAAATCAAATAAATTATAATATAAATATGTACATTCTGCTGTTAATATAAATTAAAATATTTCAGCATGTATTTAAATAATTATAAATAATTAATTCATGAATATAAAAATATATATATATATATTTTTAAATATTTTTTTTCTCCTTTTGATCAATATAAAGGTATTTTTTCTGCAATGCTGGCAACTGTATGAAATGTTTATGTCTTATTTTACTATATTTTGTTGGCTATATAAAATTAAGGATTCAGATTTGTAAGATTTTGATATAAATTAAAACATCAGTATCACAAATAAATAATTTATAGGTAATTTTCTATATATATATATGCATAATTATGTTTATCTTGGTGCAGTATAAGCATTATTCCTTTCATGTTTCACTTATTGAACTTCAACATTTGTGACTAAAGTTGCATTCACGTTTTTGAATCTACTTTGCAATAAATGCTTGGGATGGACCAAAAAAAAAATTATAATTGTACGCCGTTTAATGTGTATTTCACGCCAAAATGCTGAAAAATGATATGTTTATTATATCTGGAACAGCTGCTTGTGTGTGTGAGCTTTCTGATTGTCTTTGAAATTATTTTTTTAATTATTAGCATCAATTGATTATTTATGGTGACGGTTAATCATGTGTCCGTGTGCCAAGCTTGGCTCGTGTCCAGCTCGTGATTCTGGACGGATCCTCGTTTTCACAATCATTTGATTACGGCCGTCTCATCTGCTCCTCGCTCGACTTTTGTTTCCCAAGGTTACTCTTCCTTGGCTCGCCTGGAGTCGCACTTAAACCTTTCCAGATTTCCCCAATCTTTGCTGGTAATCCTCTGAAATTGATTTGGCCGTTGCTGGAGGTTGAGCTGATAGCGGATCAGATCCACGGCACTGATGGCGCTAATGTCTGGATGGAATGTCAGGGAATTATCCAGAGCGCTGGATCTCAATGGGACGGAACATTCTATTTGGCTCTGTGCAAAGGTTCCGATTCTGGCCGACCGGCCAATCGGATTTCACCGTCACCCGGCCGACCAATCGGATTCTGCCGCCATCACCGGGCCGACCAATCAGATCATCGCGGGCCGTGAAAGGGCTGTTAGAATATCACCATGGAGATGAGTTTGGATGACAGCCATCTTCTGCCGCCCATTTTCTCCTCGAGCACTTCCTGTGGGTCACACACACACACACACACACACACACACCGGCGAGTGTGATTGACTGAGCATCTGCTGAACATGACCCCCGCTCGACACACCTTTCAGATCTTTTCTCTTCTTTTAAATTTGTTTAATTTTTACATTTGGTTTAATATAATTACATTTTATTTATTCAGTTATTTTTCTGTTTTCTATTCTTTTATTTGCATCCCTTATGCATTTGCATTTATTTTTAAATTTGGTTGAAAATTTGAATACATGTGGATTTGTTCTTTATCTTTTTGTTTTCTTTTTTAATTTACATTTATTTTATTTTTATATATTTGGTTCGTTGTTTTTTATTTTTGTATTATTTTACTTTTCATTTTAGTATTTTATTTTTCCTTTCTTTTAATTTCTTTTCTTTTTATTTAAATGTGTTTTCTGTATTGAATTTTTATATATTTAGTTTAACATTTTATTTTTGTCATATTCTTGTTCTTTTCTTTTAAATATTTAAATTTTTCCTTTTTTCTTTCTGAATTACATTTATTTTCTGTATTGAATTCTTGTTATAATGCTTGTCTTTTTTATGTTTATTATATTCTTTTCTTTTCATTTAAATATATTTTATTTTCATTTTATATTTGATTTAATATTGTAATATTGTTTACTGTTTTTTATTACAATTTTTCATTCTAATTTTTCATAATGTTTCTCTATTCTTTTTTATGTTCATATTTTTGCACACAGAACATCATGAACATTTTCTGGATGCAAAACTGAAGCGTAAACCATCTACATCATTGCATCTGTTGTGTTTGTGGAGTTAATTTGGCCTGTTTGCACATGGTGTGTGTGTGTGTGTGTGTGTAGATCGAGGCATCTGGCAGTAATTAAGTTAAATTAGAAGTGCTGTGGTCACTTGCCAAAAGCTCTATACTTTGAACGGGTTCACAAATAATAAAAAGCCTGTAGTGAAGATCCTTCACCTGTGTGTGTGTGTGTGTGTGTGTGTGTGATAATAGTCTGTCTCTTGTAACAGAATGCAAAGCTACCTCTAAATGATCTACTGTAAATTAGCCGAACGGACCTGATGAAAGACTGGGATGTTTATGCTTTGGTTTTTTCCCAGTTTTGCAGTGTGTGTTCCCTCTCTCTCTCCCTCTCTCTCTCTCTCTCTCTCTCTCGAGGTGTTTGTGTGATTTAAGTTCTTTCGTTGAGTTATTTGATTGGAGTAGTGAACGAGGCACAGAGTGGCTCTTATTACCCATAAGTCTGTGGGGGAGGACAGACACATGAGTGTCATTTCCTGTTTATGTGGTCAGTTTGAGAGCTGTATCTGAAGCTCAGTGCGAGTCTCTCCGTGAAGCAGGTGCCTTTTCAGAAAGAAAAAGAGATTTTATAACATAAAAATGTATATATATTTAAATATATATATTTAAAATATTTTTGTAAGTTCTAAATTTAATATAATGCTAGTATAATATACTTTATACTTTCTCTCTAAAATATGAAATATGTAATATTCAATGTAAAATATACTAAATTGATATATATATATAATACATATGACACAATGTTATATATTAAAAGTATTATAACCATTATAGTTATGAATATGTGAATATGAGTGAGTTGATATTTATATAAATTATATAAACGTATGTATTATGTACTAAAACATATTATTAATATCCTATATTAACTTTTTTTTTTTTTTTGAACTAAGTTCATGTATATTTCATTTTTTTCCAAAATAAAATATTTTAATTGTAATTTTGGGGGACATTTTTTACATTTTATATATAAAATATAAATAACAAAATGATAGAATATTAAATAAATAAAATAGCATAAATACATTTATAATATTAATATATAAAATAATCTAAAATGAATAATACATGTGATATTTGGGCTATTTTAAGTCTTCAGGTCTGTTTGAAAGAGGGCTGGGGTTTCTTCAGATGGCCCTGTGCTGACAGACGCATGATGAAAAGTTTGTGTTTGATGTTGCTGATGATCTCAGGATCTCAGGATGGATGGAGTGCAGAAGAATCTCTTCATCTGTTCTGACTCAAGCAGAAACATTTGGACGCTCAGATTATAAACACATGCCACGTCTCTGTGAGGCTCTCTCTCAGATGGGTAAACATGTGCTGTTTTCATGTGTACCGCCATATTCATATACCATGAATTATAGTATGCAAATGACATTTTACTGCACTTCAATGAATACTAGTTAAGTTCTTTCTTCAGTGCACGGCTTTCAGTGCATTCATTCGTCATGCTTTCTTGTTTGTGTATTAAAATGAACTTAAGTTTCTTTTTCCTCATCTTAAACACCACTCTGCATAAAATGTGCAGTTTACATATATTTGCTTTGCATGCATGCCATATTTTAATGCTAATAACATTAGGTTTACATATTAACGTGTGTGTGTGTGTTAGTGATGTGTGTCTGTGTGTGTGTGTGTGTGTGTGTGTGTGTGGCTCCACTAGGGGGCTCCAGCTGCAGTAAATCACGGTAATCAAACAGGGTAAATCTGTTAGAGAACAAAGATCTGCTGTCGATCCTAACAAAGACAAGAATAAGAGAAAAGAAGAGAAGAAAGAAACATTGCAGCGCTCGACGTGTAATCCTGTTGATCTGAAACAGAGAACACACACACACACACGGCCTGTGAGCGCATGGCTTCAAGCTGCTGGATCTGTGTGTGTGTGTGTGTGTGTGTGTGTGTGTGTGTGCTCAGATAGATGAGTGTGGAGCGGATGCTCTCGGCACCATCTGTGCTGCACACACTCAGATCTGACGCGCTTTCTTCTGCCATCGCTATGGCAACACACACAGCAAGGCCACACTGTCGAGCTGTCAATCACACACACACACACACACACAGAGGTCACCGACCTGAGACATGTGCCTGACCACCATCGACACACCTTTCTCTTTTTTTCTTGTTTCTAATTGATTTATTTTATTTAGTTTGAATAGTTTATATTCTGTTTAATAATTTTAGTCTAAAAAGTTCTGTTTTTATTTTCTTTTTTTTTTAACGTAATGTCATTTATTTGTATAATTTTTAGTTTATGTTTGGTTTTAATATTTTATTAATAATAGTTTAATATTTTGTTATCTGTTCTTTTCTCGTCTTCTTTCCCTTAATTTTTATTTTTTATCTTTTCTTGTACTTTCTCATTATTTAATTTATTTGTCATAATTGTTATTCATTTATTTTATATTGTTTTTTATATATATATATATATATATTTTATTTATTTTTTTATTATTATTATTATTATTATTTAATATTACATTATCATGATTAATTGTCATCTACTCAGCTTATTTTGATTGTTCTTATTTTAGAATTAACAGTTAATTCATTTTATTATTTAGGTTAAGTTTATGGTATATTAGTGTTTTTAAACTCTTTTTCCTGTGTTTTTTTCTCTCTTGTCCTTTCTCTCCAGCTGTAAATGTTTGTCCAGGTTCATTAGATGTAATTAGAGGTCAATTTAAAGCTTTGGTGTCTTTGATCAGACGTGTGTGTGTGTGTGTGTGTGTGTGTGTGTGTGTCCATCTCTTACATCTTGAACTGATTTCTCAGTATAAACACTGAGTTGTGCTCTTTTCTTTCTCTCTCGTCTCTTTGTTTCTCTCGTTCTTATATGAGGTTCATTAGCGTTGTGTGTGTGATTGTTTGTGTGTTTGATCGGCTCCAGATGTGCTGTGCGTGTGTGTGTTTTCTCCACCTGTCATTGTTCTTAAAGGAATATTCTGCTTTCAGTATGAGCCGTAATGTCCGTGTTTATCATGGCAAGCGTTTGATCATCACAGAGATTGATTTCATCTCATCCTTCAGTTTGGAGAAACGAACAGCAGCTTTAAAAGCACAAAGTGAAGCTTGTTCTTAAATCTGTGATTCCTGAACATGTTTAGTCAGCCTTTGACTAATATCTCTGAGATTCATTTATTTTCATTTTGCTTTTTTTCAGTATTTACATTTGAATCATTTTTATTTTATATTTTCAAAAATGTGTTTTTGGTATTTAATTGTGATTTTGTTATGTAATTTATTTTTATTTTACATTTTTGTGATGTTATTATAAGCATTTTTATTATAATTATTATTTTCATCAACAGTCTGACCTGACTCTCTGATAGAAACCAGCAAAATCCGTCTGTGTGTGTGTGTGTGTGTGTGTGTGTGTGTTATGTGTCTCTCTGCATTAGTTGTGTGTGTGTGAAGGGTTTTCTGGCTGTATTGACATCTGACCTGACACACACACACACACACTCACAGTCACAGGTGCGGTTGTGGGAGGCACTTGTCTCTGCACGGTTCTCCCTAATCAAGCCACAGGAAGCCGCTTCTCCTCAGGGAGTGTGTGTGTGTGTAAGCTCTCACTCTGGTTCATGTGGAATAGATTAGTTCTTGATGGTAAAGCCAGACCCTGGTGTGTGTGTGTGTTGGAGTGCTTGATGTTGTTCTACATCTGTACAGCATTATAGCAATTGCAGGTTGAGGGAATAAAGTCCAAAGTGAGGGCGAAACTTCCTTCCGCATCTCTCTCCTTCTCAGAAAAAAACAACAGAAAAACAGAGCGAATGAAGTTGTTGAGTGTTTGCTTCACAAACATAAGCGTTGTGAGTTCAGAAATGTTTAAATGTGTGTGTGTGTACATAGCAACAGCCTTCAACACCCATAACACCCTAGCAACTGTCTTAAACAACTAGAGTGCCCATCAACTCCATAGCAACACCTTAGTAACTGAGCAGAAGCAGTCTAAAACTTTAAAAAATCTTAAAAATCACTTAGCAACTGCACTCAAAATGCCCTAGCAACTGCTAGGTAACTGCATAGCAACAGTCTAAAATGAATTTTCTCTCTCTTTTGTTGTGTGTTCAGGAGGAGCATTTAAGTGTGTGTGCGTGTGTGTGTGTGTGTGTCGGTCTTGATGTTAAGTGTGTGTTTGCCTGTTTGTGTGTGTGTTGGTCAGTTCAGCACAGGTGCAGCGAGTGGGTCGCACTGATGAGGTGCGAGGGGTGAGATGTGTGTGTGTGTGTGTGTGTTGTGGCTTTCGTGACTGCTCTGGTTTCACTCCATCTGCTCCTGATCTGCTGCAGTAAACAGACTCACTCCTGCAGCGTTTGAGCTCTAGACATGAATGATTCCTCACATCATGAGTCTGCTGCTATTTTACTGTTTTTACCTGCTGAACCAGAAAACACCTGAAAACAAATCACAGCGAAGAAGAAACCCGAATCACATCATCACTGACACTCTGCTCACGCCAGACAGAAAGAAAACACCTAGAAACCACACACAACCACCTAGCAACTGCCTAGCGACAGGCTAAACACTCAGAATACCCTAACAACTGGGTAAAACACTTAAAACAACCTAGCAACTGCATAGCGACAGCCGAAAAAGCTCAGAACACCCTAGCAACCACATAGCAACAGACTAAACACTCAGAACTCCCTAGTAACTGCTTAGCGACAGGCTAAACACTCAGAATACCCTAGCAACTGGGTAAAACACTTAAAACACCCTAGGAACTGCATAAAACACTCAGTGGTA
>JAUMHP010000078.1:568127-582919 GCA_032361065.1 Enteromius trimaculatus | reverse complement strand
CAAATAAGTAGTGCTATCAAATGATTCAAATACAATTTTTTGTTTACATTATATATGTGTGTGTACTGTGTATATATATTAATATAAATACACATGCATGTATATATTAAAAATATTTTAGTTTATATATTAAATATATATTTATAAATGCATGTAAATATTTTCAAAATATATGGGGTATATACATATACACAGTGCACACATAAATAATGCAAAAATAAAAACGTTTATTTTGAATGCAATAAATCATTGACAGCTCTATTAAGTATTTTTTTCGCAACCCTGAATTAGGACTGTATTCTCTGTAAATAAATACAGCATATGTAATAGTTTAATGAGTTCATCTGAGCATGTGTTTTGTGGTTTCCAGCGCTCTCCGGAGGTCTTCAGGGTCAGAGCACCTCTTCTGTGAGCTCAGAGATTAAGTCTGAAGACGAGGGAGACGAGAACCTGCAGGACGGAAAATCTCTGGACTCCAAGAAGGAAGACATGGACAGCAAGGACCTGAAAGCTATAGAGAGGTCGAGATCTAGGTAAACTGTACCGTGAGCCTCGCTTCATTCAAACGCCGCCGCCGGACTTTGATGAAGTGACACGTGTTCTGAGAGACAGCTAAACACACCGAAGAGCAACCCAAAACACACAAAAACTGTTTACAAATAATTACAAAATAAATGGCAAATAAAATATTTGAAATTCATTTCTAATAATATTTCTTTTTTAACTTTAATTAATTAAATGTAAAAATATTTGTAGTGTATCTCAAAAAAAAAAAAGTGCTAAAATTTAATTTAATTTATTATATACTTTACATATGTAGAATTGTATATGTTATTTATGGAGGGTATATATATATATATATATTTTTTTTTTATGTATTTTTATATATTTAATACACTAAAAAATTATTTACGAATTTACTAATAAGTTATTTCAGCTACATTTAAATAAAGTAATTGGGTTGACTAACTTTAAATTCAATTGGTTTATTTAAATGTAGCTAAAATACATGGTTTGCAACCACTTACCTAAAATAAATTTAACTGTAATTTTAACAGTGTAGAGAGAATTTTATTTGATTTTAATATATATTTACTTGTTTGTTTTGCAGAATAATTTTCAGGAACTGAAATATGTATAATCTCTCCTGAGTGCTACACATCAGATCTGTATCTGGGTTGTTCTTCATCTGGTCTGGTCTTGAGCTGGATTTTAGCTGTTTCTCACACATGAGAGTAGGGCAAATTCATCTAAATTGATGCAGATATTTCCAGGATAAACTCGGCAGGGTTTATAGGTTTCCACCTGGAATGAGTGATTGGTCTCCTCCGCTCAAATTCAAGGCGATCTTTGTGTCTGTGATTTCTGATGTCTGATATATTATTCATATTTTGTCGGTTCTGTAAAGTGTGCTGCTTCACTAGAAACATGTTCCCCCTCAGAGCATGAAATCCGACTGGAGGCTTTTTAATAGAAATAGATAAATATTTTGTCAATACTGACATTTTAAATCTAATCTCCTGGAGGATTTAATCTAGTATTTCATAGACTTTTTGTGTCTATTATATCTGTTTATACACTTTATATATCTACAAGTCTTTATGTACTTTATGCTTTATGTATTTTAGTTTCTATATATTCTGTATATATATATATATATATACATACACATACCTCTAGAATTTTAGATATGTTTTGTATACTCTATTTATATATACTTTATTTAGAATTGTTTATATATTTTTGTATCTATTTTAAATGCTTAATATATCTATAATTTTAAATACATTATAAAAAGAGAATTTTATTTTTTATATATATATTCTATAATATTTTAATAATAATTCTATATTCTTTTTAGACACTTTTTTATTTTACATACGTTATCTGAAGTCTTATATTCTTTTATATATTTATACAGCTTGGATCGTAGTTTTTGTATCTGTTATATCTTTTTGTATACATTAATATATTTTTTAAAAATTATTTTATATATCTAGCATTTTAGATACCTTTCTATCTACTATATAATTTGATAAACTTTATATACATCTACAATTTTAGATACTTTTTGTATATGATATATATTATATTGTATATTTTTATGTACTTAATACATACAGAATTTTAGATACTTCTAATATTAATTAATCATTAATTTTAGAATTATTTAAATCCTGTAAATATAATATGTTCAGCATTAAATCTGGATATTCTCTCCGTGATGCTCTTCTGATGAATAAATGATTAAAGTGGCTCACAGAAGTAGTCATAAGCAGCACAGGTATATAGGATAGATTGTACGGGTCAAAATTTTCCTTTCCTACAGTCAAAACTTAATTTTTGATCAGTTATATATTTTGCTAAGAACTTTGTTTGGACAACTTTAAAGGTGATTTTCTCAATATTTATCTTTATCTTGATGGAGTATAAGTCTGGGACTCTTCCGAGCGGTTTAGTGACGTGTTAACAAGCTGTGAACTGGCTCTTGGCTCCACAGTAATAACGACGACGAGGACCTGACCCCGGAGCAGAAGCTGGAGCGAGAGAAAGAGCGGCGCATGGCTAATAACGCTCGCGAGCGGCTGAGGGTTCGAGACATCAACGAGGCCTTCAAAGAGCTGGGCCGTATGGTACAGCTTCACCTGAAGAGTGACAAACCCCAGACCAAGCTCCTGATCCTGCACCAGGCCGTCGCCGTCATCCTCAGCCTGGAGCAGCAGGTCCGAGGTCAGTTGCTGACTAACACTGACTAGTCTCTTTTGACCCGTTCTGTGCTCAACCTACTATAGCTTTGTCTTTTAAAGAGACAGTTCGCCCAATAATGAACATGTTGTCATCACTTACTCTTCATGTCGCTCCAAACCCGTATGATTTTGTTGTTGAGCACAAAAGAAGATATTTTGAAGAGTGTTGTAACTAAACAGCAACTACAGGTCTCTAGTGACTTCTTATTTCTTTCCCTTCTAGTCAGAGGAGCAACAACTGTTTGGTTACCAGCATGCTTTAAAATATCTGCTTTTGAGAACTAGCCCTTTAATTGTATTTTAATATATTTAATATAATAGTTATATATAATTATTTAAATGACAAAAATAATTAAAAAATAAGAATGATTATTATTATTATTAAATATGCATGTATATTTCATTGGATATTGGATGGTTATTAATTGGATAAAATGTAGTGGTCATAAATATTATAAATATTTTTTTTATTATGAGATAGTATTATATCTTATATTTTATAAATATAAATATTGTATATTTTTTTGGGAATGAGTATAAATTTTTATAACTGTTGTACATAGCAAACCCTTTTATTTTATATTCAATATATTATTATTATTATTTTATTATTAGCACTATTATTATTATTATATTTAAATTTGTTCTGGATTATATTTGCAGTATTTTAAATGCAATGCATAATTGTATTATTATTATTATTATAAAAGCCATAATTAATAATAATAATACTAATAATAATACAATTTTTTTATATTTATTGTGATAGGGTTAGGGTTGGGTTATTTTAGTACTTGTATTTTAAATTGTGTGTATATATACATATATATATATATATATATATATATATGTATGTATAATTATAATTGTAATACTATTATTATAATCAATTCATAATTTTAAAATATATTTATTTTATTTTTAGATTATTATTATAAGTATTAATAACTCTTTTGTATTTTAAAGTTTTATTATATTTTACATTAATATAATTGAAATGCTATTATTATAAACAGTTAATTCAATTAATTATCTTTTGTATATAGCAAACATTATTACATTACATTATTATATAAAATATTATTTCTGTGTTAATAATGTATCTGTAACATATTTTATATTTAAAATATAACATAGAATTTTATATTAATAACATAGTTTATTATGTAATTACTCATTTAAAATCTAACTTATTATTTTTAAATAATATTATAAATATCCTAGACAATGTTTTGTCCTCTTGATTGCGTTGTGTAGTCTCCAGGAGCAGCTCAGTGTGTGTGTGTGATGATCACTAACGGTATGTGTGTGTTCCTCACGTTCCAGAGCGCAATCTCAACCCAAAGGCGGCGTGTCTGAAGAGGCGGGAAGAAGAGAAGGTGTCGTCGGACGGTGCTCCGCTCTCATTGGCCGGTGGTCACCACAGCATGGGCGAGGCGTCCAATCCCATGGGACAAATGTAAAGAGCCACACCCCCGTAAATGGTCAGAATATTTCCCTTTACACTGATCTGCTGTTGTTCACGTCCCAAAGACATCGATCCTGCAATCACTCGCTTACTCACTCATTCTGGCACAAAAACAGAATCATTAGGCAAAGTGATGCAGAACGTTTGGATTTCTAATCATTGGTCACATGCCACGTAACTTCATTAATCTAACCATGAGTAGTAATCTATGGGTGGCGACAAAAACAAACCTAACTCTGAAAATCTAAAATTGGGCGCATTTTAACAACAGATTGGCCGTAAGTGTGGGTTATAATTTGTGTACATAGAGACTTGGATGTATTAAGTAAAATTTTATTGTTAATTTACAATAAAAGCAATTAATAAAGCTAAAAGAAGATGATATTTGCACAGATTGAAAAGTGCATGTACACAAAATCACTGACCATTTCATTCAAAAATGCTGTTTTATGATGATTGTCATGATTTGTTTTAGTCATTAGATTGTCTGATTGTTTGTTTGAGTTTGTAAAAGCAGAATTTAATTAATCGACGCATGAAAAGTGCAATGTTTTGTTGCATTATGGGTGTGATCAGACTCATGCAGGTCCAAAGGTTGTAATGTGCACTTAATGACTTTATGACTTATAATTAAGGTACAATTGAAGGTGTGAATTAAACCCAGTTCAAACATTCAGTCAACAGATATTTATAAAAATATCCATGTTCAGAGCAGCAACTGTAGTGTCAGTGTGTGATTATTTTACATATAATCACAATCAACAGAAGAAAACTAGTTATATTTTGTATTTAAACAAGGTATAATATCAATTATTATGTCAAAACAGTATAATTTTCACTACTGCATTACATTTAGAAGAGTACTTTTATTCTTTTTATTTAAATTACATTACAAGAGCTGTTCAGATAAAATAAAGGATCATGTAAAGAAAATAAAATGTAAAAAATAATTAATATAATATAATATAATATATACATGCTGTAGAAGTTTCATTAATATACTACATTATGAATACTTTATTATTTTAATTTATTTCCAAATTGGCATTACAGTAAAAAGTATTCTAAAAACAATCAAATCATTGCTTAAACCAATATAATATAATATATAACTGCAGTATAACTTTCGTTAATGTACTACATTGAGAATACTTTATTATTTTAATTTATTTCCAAATTTTGCATTACAGTTAAGAGTATTAAAAAAATAAAGAATTGAGAAAAGCAAAGAAAAATATTGCGTAAACCAATATAATATAATATATAAAAATTATTTAAATAGCATACTGTACTTTCATTATTGCATTACACTGATGAGAGTATTTAAATAACTTTATAATTATAATTATTTCTATTTGCATTTGCATTATAGTAGCAATAATTATTAAATTAATCAAAAATATATAATATAAATTATGTCCTTGAACTGTATTTCATTAATTATAGTATTTTTTAATTATTATTTACATATTTTCCATTATAATAACTTATTATAATTCTGTGATAATAATTATTAATTTAATTATTGATGTAAATAAATAGAATTATTATTACATTAAATATAACTTAGAATTGAATAGAATAAATTATTATGCCCTAATAGTGCATTACATTTAAAAAAGTACTTTAATTCTATTTTCATTTATTTGCATATTTTAGATTGCAGTATTAATTAAATTGAATTGTATTAAATTGAATAATTAGGGAGAAAAAATGTGTTTCAGTGGCATGAAAATATTGATCTCTTAAAATATTTACTTTAAAAAATAATAAAAACAATGACAATACACATTTAGAGTGTTTTGTAGTGTGTAAGTTAATGTCTCTCTCTCCGTCTCTGTCCATCTTTCAGGTCGAAGCTGCCAGAATTCATCAAAATGATGAGCGATCACTTCCTTTGACAGTGTCATTTCTGCCCCGACCGTCAGTCAAACAATCAATCGAGCGAACGAACGAACGAACTTCCATCCGACCGACCGAACTCCTGCGTGTTCCCGTTCCTGACTGCGTCTGTGAGGATTGATCCTGTAAATTAGGGAGCTGGCGCCGGAATCGTTGTGCATATCTTCCTCCAAGCATTCCCTGTTGCAAAAGAAGACGTTTTTACACACATACAGAAAAAAAGAGCGCCGGGCGATTCTTCAAACATATCATGATGTTGTGGAGGTGTGGAGAGCAATCCTTTTGTAGCTGTGCCTCACGGAACTCCTTACGGAAGAAAAAGAAAACAAAAAACAAGAATTCCGAAATTCCCAATCAGTCGGGACGAGAGAGGAGCTGTCAATCAAAACGACCTTGACCGGATTTCGACAACACCCTTCAAACCTTTGCAATAATGTCGTTTTAGTTCCTTTGAAACCAGCACGGACCCTTTGGGCTCGTTTCGCGAACTTCCCGCGGAAGTCACTGCTCTCCGTCTATCCGTTTGTTTCTTAGCCATCGACTCTCCCCACGCCCTCCCGGACCCCGAAGATGCAATTTTAACATGTCGAAACTTCAACCAACGTGCCTTTTTAGAGCTCATATCATCACACAACTGGAGGAGAACATTATCTAGGATGCAAACGTATAGGAAACGTTAGTCGTTAGGTCTATGCAGTCAGGTTTTTTACGACCTGGAGTTTAAAAAAAAAAGTTACAAAAAAAGTAAAAAGGTTAAAAAAAGTATTTTTTGGATAAACTGTATTTAATGTACTGTACGGCTATATGTAATTAGAAGGTGTGTCCAACCCCGTGTGGCCCCGCCCACTGCCCCGCCCACCTGTCACCGTCGTTATTGAGCATTGTATTATAGATATCTGCTTTTACGAACCTTACAGGCTTGTTGTTGAGCCGCTGTAGTACAAATATGTGGTTGTACGTGTATAAAATGGCTTTTCCTCTTTTTTTATCTCTCTATTCTTCGTCTGTACTGGTTTCTCTGTCAAAAAAAATGAAAAAAATGGACGGGAGGCACTGGAAGTGGACACAAATCTATTAGAAAAATCGATATATATAAATGTAGAAATATATACAGTATATAAAGAGACGGAAAAAGGAGTTCACAAGGAGCGTTTTTCATTCTGTAAAGCCGAGCGGAGACGTCCCCCGATGACGTGACTCTATTTTTCATAACGTCGCCGCGATTATAACAGCGGCGAGCAACGCTCTCGTGGAAAAACCGCTGGCGCATCGGCCGGCAAAGGGAAACACACACGGACATTTGTAAATTGTATGCAACAAATGCAAACGTACCATTATTTTGAAATTGTGTATGTAAAAGTTATATTTTTACATGTAGGCTGTTGTTATTTTGTGTTTTAGAAATGCGTTGTATCAGTTCTTCTCTTTTTGTTTTTTCAGAGAAAAATACTTCATTGTGTGTTGAAATGTGTCGCATTGAAAATGTAGTGAGAACAAATGCAAAAAAAAAAAAAAAAGAAACGAAACAATATGTTTATATTCGCGGGAACATTTTTCTTTTCTATAACGACGGGTGGTTGGGGGTCGGGAATCGAAGCTGTACGATTACTCTCTCATCCTCTTTCATCATTATGTTGTCATTTTTTTTATTGAGTATTTTCTGTGTAAATAGACGCGGGTCGCCGACCTGCCGCTGATCATGTGGCCTGGTGAGGACGTGATTGATTAGCGTTAACGTGCGTCAACAATCAGACCTTTATTTACATTCTCACTTTTGTAAAGAGACATCGCTGAAAGAATCGCAATGACGACTCGGATGTGCTGCGTGATTGCTGCCGGCCCTCGTACGCAAAATTTAGGCCTGAGGTCATTTAGACAACGACAGTTTTAACGAATAATCGTAGTGTGATGCGTTTTTGTCAGTCATACGTCAACTGGTCATGGATTTTAGCTAATTCTTAAGAAAACATGTTTTCACCAGAAATTTTTTGCAATTTTCACAAATTCTGTTTATATCTCGCAATTTTTTCTTGCAGTTCTGTTTTTTCCATCACTGAATAGTACATACATTTTTTCTCACAATTGTTAAGATGTAGTTTTGTATCTTGCAATTTTTTACTTTTATCACAATTCTGCATTTCTATCTTGAAATGTTTGAAATTCTACCTTGAAGTTTTTTTCTAACAATTCTTATTTTTTTGTCACAGAATTGCATGAAAAAAGTCAGAATTGCAAGATATAAACTCAGTTTTGACTTTTTTCCTCACAGTTCTATGTTTATATCTCAAAATTCAGCTTTTTTTCTCGCAGTTCAGACTTTTTTGCAGTTTTGAGTTAATGTCTAAAAATTGTGAGTTTCTTAAATATCTGCTTTTATATCTTTAAATTCAGACTATTTTCTCACAATTCTGCATTTATACTGTAAATTCTTTCTTTACATTTTCTTTTCTTGTTTTTAAGGTAATTGCGATGTTTTTAATCTCGAAATTGCAAGAAAGAAATCTGGACTGTGTGATAATATTATTTTTATCCTTGAAATAAAAGTCCATACAATCTTGCTTTTTCCACAGCTAGACATATTTTATATATTAACTATATGAATATAATTGTTTTCGCAATGAACAGGATTTCTGCTGATTTTATTCAATGTAAGTGAATGCGTTCTGATTATTTATCAGTGCAATTATTTTTTGACCAATATGTTTTATTGTGTGACTGACAGAAATGCATCACATTATGGTCATATGTTAATGTAAAAACTCTGTAATCCAACTTTTATATAGGATAAATCATAAATTAAGGCCTAAATATGTTTTTATTTAGTTTTTTTAAAGCAGAATTGCTCAATGTCATGGGTTTTTCTACTTGATTTGCAGGTTGAAACGATTGCCGAAAACACTCCAGCGAAAGCCTAGTACTGAAAAGTGTGGTACATCTGTACTTTTGCATTGCTTCAGACATGCTAGTGTTCTTGTCCTTCAGTAAATTCACTTTCAACATCTGAAGTTGTATTTTGCCAGTGCTAAAGATGTTTGACTAATTCTCTCCTTGTGCCACATCATGTTGTTGTAGCCAATTGAATTACTATGATTGCAGTGGAAAAGATGATGTTTTCCTCTTGGTTGTTCATAATGTACATACTTGTTCTTGCTTTTATGAACTGATTTTTTTTAGTCCAATGCAGAACTGAACTGTAAGCGATCTTTTCCATCCTCAGAAAGCAAAACTGGGCAGTGTCATCTCTGTTTATTTAAGTGCTCCTCACGTGGAGGATTGTGAGATAAAGATTATTTGACGCAAACAGCAACGTACAACTGGTCTTTGCTGCTCTCTCGACTCGTTTGTCGGATGGATGCGTTGTCTTTGTCACTTGAGTGTGATTTCAATAAAGAGAGACGATCTAGAAGCTCAAAAGATCTTCTATATCCACTGCCAGATCACTTTTTCACATCAGAGAAGTGGATTGAGTGCTGCTTTCAGTGCTGATTTAAAACACAAACCAACAATCAAGAGTTTGGGCAAATGTAATCAGCTAAAAACATCTTTAAAAGTGGATGAAAAATGGTGGAAACTTGTTTGAAAACAGAATGCATTTATTTAAAAAGCAGTTTGCTTAAGATATTAAGACTTTAATAATATATAAACATACAATTTTTTTTTTAATTTAATGTGGAGTCTGCACAAAAATACTGATCTTTGTATAAAGTTTTAACAAAACAAGTTTTGAAGTTGAAATCTCTAATGACAAAAACTTTGTTTGATGCATTTGACCTTTAAAATCATGCTTTTATTTGTGAAGCAATTTGCAGGTATTTCTATTTGTTTGAAGATAATATATTTGAAATTGTTTTGTTTTTTTATTTATGCATGTGCAAAAAAATACTACATTTTCGCCAATTTAAAACTAGATTAAACTAAAATTTCAAATAGAATGACATAAAATGATGGAAACTTACAGTCATTTATGATGCCCTTCACCTTTAATAAAACTTTTTCTTTTTTTTTTTGGAGAAACAAAAAAACAAATGAAAACTTTTTAGGATTATATATATATATGTATATATATATATGTACATAATATATATAATTTAAACAATTTGAGCACCTTTACTGTTAGTGAAGTAGATCTGTTCAGGTCAGGAGTCTTATTAAACATGTGAAGTTTGGGTCAGATCGAACATTGTGTAGCTACAGTACCTGAGTTATAACAACTTCCTGTTTCCTGGCGAAACATAAAAATTCGCAAGGCTGCCACGGTCACGCTTTTCAGCGAAAATTCTAAATCTTTGCAATTTAACATAGCAAAGGCCTTAAGTTTACACTCACAAAATTTGTGGTTGATCTGAATAAATCTCTGAGAGGAGTTTGTTAAGTATGACGCCTGAAAATGGCAAAAATTACACAAAATTTGCTGTGAATATAAAAAAATTACAGACTTCCTGTTGGGTTATGGCTTTTGCTCCGAGAAACTTTTTTGTAGGTATTGGTGTGTTAAACGTGTACCAATTTTTATGCATGTATGTGAAACGTGGCTCAAGGTGCACACTTTTGAAAGTGTATAGGTGGCGCTGTCGAGCCATTTTGCCACACCCACTTCTGAAACCCATATCAGATGTACATTTTCGCCAGTTCTGATGCGTGTGCAAAGTTTTGTGACTTTTCAAGTATGTTTAGGCCTTAAAAAAACTTAACTCATTTTGGAGAAGAATAAAAAGAATAGTAATTAAAGCTGCAAGCAGCGATGAAAGGGCCCTCGCACCCAGGCTCACCACTTCCTGTGGCTTCAGGAAGACAGGGAACAGTGAGCAAGATGCATTTAGAGAAGCAAATATAGAAATAATATTTAAAAATAATTTATATGTGCCAAACGTCCTGCTGCCAGCTGGTGACGCTACGTCTATAGCTGAACATTGGCATATAGATGTTTTCAGACCAGTAATTTTATCACACTTATCAAGTTTGGTGTAGATTGAATATGGCATATTTGAGTGCTGGACAAGTCATTTTCTGTTGCCAGCTGGTGGCGCTATGATTATAATGGAATATAGCCTTCAGATGTGTTCAGGCCAGGACTCTTATCAAACATGTGAAGTTTGGGGCAGATCAGACATTTTATGGCTGAGATATGACAGCATCTATTTCCCTGGCGAGACGTCGAACTTTGTGACGCAGCCACAGACAGACCCTTTAACGAAAACTCAAGATCTTCACAATTTAGCTTCAATAAGGCCTTTGATTAGACTGAACAAATGTTATGTTAATGTCATTAAATATCTAGGAGTAGTTCACAGCGTAAAACATGTCACTTCCTGTTGTCAGCAGGTGGCGCTATGACAATAACTGAATATAGGCATGTAGATCTGTCCAGGTCAGGAACTTCAAACACGTGAAGTTTGGGTCAGATCAGAGATTGTGTTATAACAAATTCCCTCATGCCCTTCAACGAAAACTTCTAGATCTTCGCAATTTAACGTCACAAAGGCCTTTAGTTTACACTGAACAAATTTGGTCTTGATCTGAATAAATCTCTAGAAGGAGTTCGTTAAAGCATGACACTTGAAAATACACAAATTGCACAAAATTTGCTGAGATTATTAAAAATAACCTACTTCCTGTTGGGTTTGGGATTCTGCTCCAAGGAACTTTTTTGTAGGTAATGTTGTGCTACGTGTGTACCGATTTTTGTAAACGTTCATTAAACGTAGCGGGAGGGGCACTTCTTTGAATGTAAACAGGTGGCGCTATTGAGCCATTTCCACCCCCACTGCTGAAACCCATATCAGATGTCTATTTTCGTCACTTTTGAGGTGTGTGAAACGTTTCGTGACTTTTCGAGCATGTTAAGGACTGTGATGTGATTCATTCCGGCGGAAGAAGAAGAACAAAAAACAGAGCAATTCCAAGAGGATTCATTATGCAAACTAGTCTTCCTTTTTTTAACGATTAACTTTTAAATCAGGAAAAATAGCTTAAACTGAAATAAATAGTCAAAACAAGATGAGGAATGGAATCCCGGTGTGTTCAACGAAATATTTTCATAATAACACAGAATTCTTTCTGCAACATGTTTATAGGTGAGTGTTTCTGAACCGTGGCCTTTAATTCTTAAGAATCATGAGCATCAGAGAAGCGGCGCGCTCCAGTGCCTGGATTTGAGTTATAAAGCTTCTTTAGTGCATTTTTGCTATTTTATTCGTGAACAATATCACCTGCAATTCAAATCGATTAGCCGTATTTTTTGCAGAGCTGTGCTTTTATACCAGTATTGATGACAAAATAAGAGTCCTTCCACTTTATAGAGTCATTCAGATAAATGTTTGTTACTTTATTTTGCTATTTAAAGATGATTTGGAGATGTGTTTGAAAGAGAGAAACGAAGCATGGTTACACGTCCTGTCTAGTGTGTGTTTGTGTGTGTGTGTGTGTGTGTGCCCTGTTGTAAATGTGTTGTTGTTGTGTTTCTCTGAAGCTCATCTTTATCTGTTTGTTGTCATCCTGTAGTAACTCGAGGATGTCATGTACATGACCGTCTCTAGCAATAAACGTGCCATTTTTATGGCCTTCCACTTTCAGCTTTCCTTTCTTTGTTTCCTTTTAAATAGAAATTTTGGATTTTTAATAAAACAAAAGCACAAATGCAGCCACATTTAAACCTGTCTATTTTATATTAAAGCTTTTTTAGTATAACAAAAAATATTCAGACATTTAGTATTATTTTTGTCTTGTTTTCCAATAACAATGTATGAACATATTAAAACAAAACTGCATAAGACAATACGAGTGTCACGTCATCTAAAGAACCGGTAATCAGATCCACCCAGTATTCAGACTCATCAGCACCAGCCACTGATCCAGGACCTGTCACTTTCACTCGCTCAAAGCAGGGGTTCATTCAACCATCGAACTCCCCCGCAGCCTCAAGCTTCTTCTTTGTCGCAAAGAAAGATGGAGGTCTCCGCCGCGCATTGATTATTGTCGTCTCAATGAGGTAAGTGACGTTTGCATACCCTCTGCCACTCATACCTGCCACCCTGGAAGAATTCCGCCAAGCCAGAATATTCAGCAAACTCAACCTTAGGAGCGCCTATAATCTCATTCATATCCGAAGACGGCATTTGTGACCTACCAGCCACTATGAATATCGGGTTATGCCGTTTGGGCTCTCCAACTCACCCTCAATATTCCAGAATTTCATGAATGAAATCTTCCGGGACATGCTTCACCAGTTCGTCGTTGTCTACATGGAATTAATATCTTAATTTACTCACCTGACCTCCAAACTCATGTTCACCATGTCCGACAGGTACTACAACGTCTCAGTGACCATCAACTGTACCTAAAATCCGAGAAGTATGAGCTTCATCAGTCTCATGTTTAATTCCTGGGTTATGAAATCTTACCGAGAAAGGTACAGGCAGTCTGTGAGTGGCCCATTCCATCCGCGGTAAAGGATCTTCAGCGCTTTTTAGGGTTTGCAAACTTTTACCGCAGATTCATCTCCAGGTACAGTCAAACCACAGCCCCACTCACCTCACTGTAGAAAGGAACAAAGACATCACTGTTCTGGAATTCCTCTGCACAAGCGGCCTTTTCCCAGCTCAAGGAGGGTTTCTCGGCACCCCTCCTGTCACACCCTGATCCTGACCATCTATTTGTTGTGAAAGTAGACGCTGCCACACTTGGCGTTGGAGCGACCCTCTCCCAGTGGCACGGGGAACCCCCAGTACTTTATCCATGCGCCTACTTCTCCCGAAATCGCGAGTTACTTGCCATCAAACTCGCCCTCGAAGAATGGCGTCACTGGCTAGAGGAAGCCCAACATCCGTTTGAGGTGATAACAGACCATAAAAACCTCCAATACCTGAGAGAAGCGAAAAGACTAAACCCACACCAAGCCCTTTAGTGACTTTAAAATCACTTACCACCCAGGTCATAAGAACACCAAGGCAGGCACTCTCTCTCTCGTCTACAACAGCCTGAGCTACCTCCAGAAACCCCTGATTCGGTCTTCCTTGCTCCCATCAGATGGTAATTGTAGTACCAGCTCCAACAAGCCACAGTTCAAGAACCTGCTCCGCCGGGAGGTCCAGACCCTCCGTCACAGCCTCCGTTCACACCTCTCCGGGATCCAGACACCCTGGCAGCAATCCAAAACTGGTGGTTAAACCGCACTGGACCTCTGTCTAACCCCATTGCCTTCCGGAAGGCGTATCGAAGTAAAGTCCGCTGACCCATAAAGCCTCATCCAAGCACAGACACTTGCCTGCAGGCTCTTATCTCCTCTGTTCCTCTAAAGACTTTCTATGCACTGTAAATAAATACTCCCCTTCATCACAGTACTGTGTCTGAGTCCTCTCTGAGCCTGACAACGAGAATTCAATTCAAATTTATTTGTATAGCGCTTTTCATGATTCATATCATTGCAAAGCAGCTTTACACCAAGGTCATGATTTACTGCATTGATGTGAGGTGAAGATCAATTAATGATGTAATCGAACAGACAAGGAACATTATAAATTAGTAGCAGAGTTCGGTAGCGCTGTGTGTTGTTTCAGGGTTGGCATCATCTGAAGTCTGGTAAGGACTCTAGCAGCTGCGTTTTGGACTATCTGTAGCTTGTTTATTGAAGATGCAGGACAAGCACCTAGTAGTGCATTACAATAGTCCAGTCTAGA
>JAUMHP010000078.1:556066-568027 GCA_032361065.1 Enteromius trimaculatus | reverse complement strand
GAAATATGACTTTCAAAAGACAAGTTGCTGTCTAATATAACACCCAGACTTTTGACTGTAGTGGAAGTAACAGGACACCCGTCTAGCTGTAAATTGTAAGTCAAAAGATTGTGTGTATTGTTTTTTGGTCCAATAAGTAATATCTCTCTCTCTGTTTAATAGCAGAAAATTATTCGTCATCCAATTCGTCATCCAATCTAGAATATTCTGTCCTAAAACATACAAGTTTTTATATGTAAAATTTTATAATAATTTATAAAATTTAGTATCTTGTTCAGTGAATTTAATAATTAAAAGCATTATTTTATTAATAGTGGGCATTCTTTTTTTTAAATAAAATATATTAGACTGAAAAATATGATGTCTGAACACATTGAAACAAGATACATTTAATTGAGACGTAAAATTGCACAAGATATAGCTAAAGTTTCAGAGACTTTATTTTGCATCTTTCTCAATTTATTTAAATCAATAAATAAATTCAGTAATATTTTTTGTTTTATTAAAAGGGTTTCTTCTTTAAAACTTAAAATATTAAACAAGATGAACTCTTTTTGTTGTTTGCTTACGTTTAAAAAGTACAGTAGCATAACACATTTTTTTACTGAATTCATATAGAATGTATTTATTATAAAACACTTAAAATCACACTTATCTTCTTTATGTAACCAGGAAGGTTTAATTGAGTTGCAGCATGTCTTCAGGGAGTCCTAGACCTTATTTTACTGTAAACGCTGAGACGCCCAAAGCGGGCCGGTCCTGTACAGAACGTCACAGACGTGCTTGAGCCCTGAGCTGTGAGTCTGACATCACTCGCTGTCCCCGCACACACACACACACACACACTCAGAGACATGCCTCATCAACGCATGTGTGTGTGTTCCATCATCAGTTTATGTAAGGAGCACATTCAAGCTTTATGACTAGATATGTTGTTTAGATTCTAGTGTGGTTCACAAGTTTATGTAAGAAGCACATTCATGTTGTTTTGGTTATTGTGTGTGTGTTCATAGTTATTTTAGTGTCATTTACTTTCAGGTAATAATTTGAAATAGATTTTATTTTTATAGTCTCAGTTTTCACTTTATTGATTTTAGTTTTAGTAATTTTATAATTTTAGTAATTTATATATTTTTAATTTCCTATGATTTTACATTGTTTTTATCGGTCTATATGGCATTCATAAATTGTTGTTTATTTTTTTAAATTTAGTTATTTTAGTAAATGAAAATGCCTTTAGCTGTTGGCTGAAATATAATACGTGTAATATAAAATAAATGAGTTTCAGTTAACATTAAATTTAATAGTAATTATGTAATTTATTATTTTATATTTTATATGATGTTACATTATTTGTATATGTCTATATAGTATTTATTAATTGTAATTCATTAGGTTTTATTAAGTTTTATTTCATTATTTTATGAAAATATGAAAATGAGAAATGTTGTCTTTGATGTAAGTTAAAATAAAATAGGTAAAATAAATTGATTTTTATATTTTATTAAGTTTCAATTAACATTTATTTAAAGCCATTTTTAAGGGTTTATGTAATGTATTATTTTATATTTTATATGATTTGATATTATTTTTTATATGTCTATATAGTATTTATTAATTATTATTTATTGGTTTTTATTTAGTTATTTTAGTAAATGAAAATGAGAAATGTATTTGCTGTTAAATAAATAAATAATACATACATTTTTACATTTTATTTTGTTTCAGTTATCGTTCATTTTAAGGATTTTTTAATTTTATATGATTTTTATATTATTTTTATATGTCTATAAAATACTTATTATTAAATGAAATTGGGAAATGTTGTATTTGTTAGTAAGTAAATGTTAGAAAATGTATAATTTATTATAAAAGGTTTAATATATATATATATATATATATATATATCTGTTCATGTTTATTTGAAGTAATGAATTAATTTTTTTCATGTTTTTAGTTTTAGTTAACCATAATAACCTTTGGCGTTTTTTTTTTTGTTTTGTTTTCAAACAAAAAGTTTAAACAAAGTAATTCACGTTTATAAAAATTCACTGTGGTATTCAAACTTTCCCCCTACAATACCCACATTACTGCAATGATATTATAATAAATACCATTAAAATGAAATATTCAGATTCCGTTTATATGACATCCCATATGAATATATTATAATTGTACTGTTTCAAATCCTATAGACTAATCTGAATGATTTATAACAGCTTTTATGACCTAATATTCAGTTAAATGGGGAAATAACCTGCTATGTGTCTGAACATGAGGAGAATGACGACATGCTTTAAGCGAAAGACACAGATACTCTGAAAGCACAATAGGTTTCACTGACTTCTTCTTTTCCCTCCTCGTGTTGGCCAAAGGCATGCTGGGAATCCACTCCCCACTGTGGCACGCAGGAAAGTGATGCAGTAATGTAGGAGTAATGCAGAAACAGGCCGTCAGGTGCGTCCTCGAGCGACTGCTGCAGTGCATTATGGGTGTGGTGAAGGGTCAGGGTCACAGACAGAATTAATAAAGTGATGTTAGTGTTCAGTGGCGTGTGTTTGACAGGAGGAAGATGATTTTGCATTGATTCATCATAGACATGCATGCTGACTGGTTAAGATGTTTATTTTACTCTTTTAAACAGACAGTTAAGCTAGACTTAAAACTAAACAATGTTTTTAAATAAAAGGAATATTTTGTGCATGTGATTGGCACAAACAATGATTCTGAAGAAAAAGTTATTTGTTTGTTTGTTTACTTATTTTTATCAGATTTTCTTTATTATTATTATTATAAATATGTGTTATTTATTTACTCATACCAATATATATATTTTTATTACTAGTATGATTGAATGATTTATGCTTTATGTATATTATGTATATTTATTATTATTATTATTATTATGTTACATTTGACTTTATTTTCATAACACCAAAATTTATAAATAAATAAATACATTTTAAACAAAAAATATTTCTGTTTATTATAAGTCTATGAAAGTGTTTTTTTTGGTTTGTTTGCTTGTTTTATTATTATTAATATTGAAGGCTCATACCAATATTTTCTTATTACTTATATGATTTATATATAAAGCTATATATTTAAATAAAAAATTTTATTTTTCGATTATTATGTGTTGTTAAAACCTATTTATATATATAATATTTTCTAAATAAATATTGTTTTCCTCTAGAGCTGGTTTTCAGTTGAATAATGATTACATTTCTCATTATATTCATAATATTGTTGGGTTTTAAGGGATATAAACGGATCTGACTCTAGAACTCATTCAAAATTCCTGAAATAGTTCAGGATCATTTGAGCCCAAGAAGATTCCCAAATATGGTGAAGTATAACATCCGCTCTTGTGTAAAGCAGATTTACCACAGTAAAACCCTGCTGTTGATAGGCTTTATCGCTCAATGCGGCTGGAAGGGGGCGTGTCGCAGTGTCACGGGCGTGTCCCAGGCCACGCCCACACGTGCATAGGTGACCCACCCAGGTGTGAAAGTCACCGCTCACTTCAGCATGAACAAACACACCTGAGAGACACGAGAGGACAAGGATCTGCTCCACGTTCAGCGGTAAGCTCACTTTCCTTCACCCTGCATTTACTCCAGCAGCTGTAAGATATCGACTATCGAGTTTAGGCGCGAGCAGCAGGTCAAAGTGCGCGTGAGGTAAAGATCTTTATCATTTCTGATGTTTAATGTGAAATGTGAGCTGCTGTTGTTTCACATTTAACAAGTTACGTAACTTATAAAGCGGTTTTGTATTACAAAAAACAAATAATAATAATTTTAATCAAATATAATTGGAAAGCTGCATGACATTTACTATGGTAATACTATATATAAGTATTAATTTAACTCTTTAATGGTTTTGGGATTATGTTTTCTGTAGCTATATTTACCATGGTAAATGAAATACCTTGGAAGGATATTTAAAAGGAGTATGGTGAGTGTGTGAGTGAGTGAGTGTGTGAGTGTGAGTGTGTGTGTGTGTGTGTGTGTGTGTGTGTATTGGTATATATTTCCTTGGAATACACTATGATATAACTAATGTCTATTTTACCAATATGTGTCTTATTTACATATATGTGTATATAGAAACATGGTTTTGTGTGTTTGGTGCTACAGTAGTTTTACACTCCTACAACATTTTTTGCATACTTACCATTGTTTTACCATGCTTTATGGGCATTTACCACTGTGATACCTTGTAATGATGTTTTGTGCTGCTTGATTTCATGTGTCAGTAATAGTTATTATAGTTTATACGCACACATGTACCATAGTATTTCCATAACTGTTGGATCTTTGAACATGTACCAGTAATTCCATGGTAATCTGTGCAGTACCTTGCAATAGTGTATATAGATACCATTGCATATGCATATACATTACTATACGATGGCATACAGTACAAGCCATGCATTTGTGTTTGAGAATTATCGATCACCGACTGCATGTAACCTGAGCTCTTGTAAATGGTTTGTTTGAAGTGTCAACACATCAGACCCGTCGAGCAGCATCTGTGACAGTAATTATTAAAGAAGCGAATCGAGCCGACAGCGCTCTGCTTTATTTCATGCTCCGAGTCTTTCTAGATCTTGACACTGCATTAATTGTTTCCCGGTTGCAGGAATGCGATCCGCCCGAGAGGTGAAAGTGCTTATTGCTCTGGTATTTTAACAGGACAGATTCCTTCTTTTGACTCGAGAGCGGGCCTCAAACCAGCAGAACTAGAAGGAAGTATTGATGTGCTGGGTGTTCACAGACGGAGCGAACAATAGCGGCAGGAGCGGCTCTATTGTGGCATGATAATTAGAGAAAACTAGAAAAATGTTGATCAGCTTTAGCCGGCTGCTTGTGCCCCGGTGACTCACTGTTGTCGTGTCAGGAATCGATCAGGTCGTATTAATAATTTCGGAAAAGCTTCTAGCTCAGGGTTTAAAAACGCACCACGCAGGTGTTGTAAAGTCTTCAGATGCCTACAGACATTGATGAGTTCATAGCGAGATTTGTTCCGCAATGATTTACAGCGCTTGACTCATGTTCTCACCGGTGCATGACAAATCAACATTATTCATGAGTGATTGCACGAGCAGGACTTTGGAGTTCATGTGCATGACGACTTTGCTTTTCTTTTGTTTGTTTTATGTGTTTTTTGTCTGTTTAATTAAAAAATCGAAAAGGTATGCGGAACGTTTTATCTCACAAACTGACTTTTTGCAGTGGCTAATTTACATCTCATAATTGTGTGAACTGATGTAAACTCATACAGTAAGTGCGATTCACAACATATAGTTTTTTCCCCTCAAACTTCATAACTCAAAATTGGGAATTTATATAATTTGTGAGTTATAAAGTCACAACTCCGAGATATGAACTTGCAGTTGTGAGTTTAAAACACAATTGTGATTTTATAATAATGGTTCATATCGCACAATGCTGACCTTTTTCTCACAATTGCAATTCTGACTTTACAGGGAGTTTATATCTCAGAAATATGAGGAAAAAGTCAGAATTGAGAGATAATTAGTCGCACTGGCCTTTTTTTATTCTTTGGCGGAAACAGCCTTCTATAGTTTAATGATTGTAGAAGGTATTGAAGGAAAAACATCAGCAAATGCCCTGCAAGGTCATGGGTCTGCATGGTTCCCAGAGAATTTATAGATCTGTAGACATTTCTATACGAACCTGCATTTATTTATTGAGCATCTGTAGAAGATATTAAAGGAAAAGTGCTCCAGCAAATGCAAGGTCATGGGTGCGATTCCCTAAAAATGCATTAAAACAATATTTACCCAGAATGCAAAAAAATAATCCATTTAGATAAAAGTTCCTGCCAAATGCATTCATGTAATAATTCTCCCTTGTCTTTTGATTAAGTGTTCTAGTTTTATTTTATTTGTTATTCTATTTATTTATTTATGTTTTATTATTTAATGATTGACTTTTTTATTAATAATATTCTGCAATGTGCTTGCATCACTACTGAAATGAGCTTACAGATCAGCTGGCTCTTTAATAAAACTTCCAGTTCAATAGAATGCATTAGAAATGTGTTGCTGTTTGTTAAACAAATATGGATTCAAATGTCGATAGAACAGTATATGATATGATTAGTGTCATGAAGTAATGGAATCATTGTGTATCTTCAGTGAGCCCTGATCGGCGCTAATGCAGATCAAGCAAAAGTCCTGTCACGCTGCATCAGCTTCTTCAGGTGTCGGGACAGGGTTTGTCGTCAGTGGAAATCGGTGAGAATGAAGCGAGGAGTGTTTTATTTAACACACAGGTACGAGCGCCACCCTCGAAGGCATTCTCTCATAGCTTTCATTGAGCATCATGTTTATTAGACCATCTGTGATGTTGCCGTGGCGACCGTGACTCATCTGGCTGAGGTGAAGGTGTTACAATGTAACATTCCATTTCCCGCCGTCCACAATAGAGCTGCGGGATCAAGCCTCTCATTATAACCACATATCGGTCTGATTAGTCAAGCCTTCGCCGATGATGACATCACGCAGGCTTCCTTGGGCTGAATCTGTGCTAGTTCGTCAGCGGCGTTCCAGTGTTTTGTGTTCTGTATGCCAGGAATGCGTTTTAAAGGCCTGAGAACAAGGAGCTGAAGTATGTTCAGAATGAAGGTGTCACCCGTCGCTTCATATACCAACAAACGGCCAGAATCAAACCTCATGAACATCTCCGGAGCTTTGCGTTATACAGCAGCATGTTTCATTAGTGCGCTGCAGGCACCGTGATGTTAAGTGCTTACAGTAACAGTCTAAATTTGGTGCATATATATTGTTTTACAAATTGCCAATTTGTGTGTTAATTTGAAGCATAATGTCAACAGTGATATGATACTGTATCAATCATTGATATAGGCTACTATTATAGTTTTCAATATTATTGTTTTTATTGATTTATTTTCTGCTATCTTTTTTTGTAGTTTTAGCAATTTTAATAGATAACGTTTACATTTGTTGTGCTTTTTTGTTATTTTAATACATCTGGTTAAACTGGTTAAAAACGTTTTTTATTAATATTCTGAATTAGTTTTTATATGTTCCGCTTTAATTGTAATTTTAATTTAAGTTTTAGTCATTTTGTTTGAATGTTTTTTGACATTTTTTATATATATATATATTTTTTTTTAAATATGTTATATAAATATATCAAATAAATAAGTTCAGGTCAAGTTTCCAAAACAAAATTGCTGGAAATGTTCCACCGCTTTGCAACCCTAGTTGTTTTCATAAATCAAGTTAATTAAAATGGCAAATGTTGTCTCGGCATATAGCTGAAAATAAAATACAATAAAATAAATAATAATCTAAAATTAAAATAGCTTAAAATAAAGAAAAAGTGAAATAAACGCAGTCTTAGTTTTTTGTAGTTCGGGTGTATGTTTGTGTGTGAATATGGTTGCTGCATATGACTCTTGCACTAATTGAGAGCTCAGCGTGTTCTCCGTGTTTATTTGGTGTGTTTGCTGAATTGCTTGTGATTACTGTACACGGCTGTCTCTGCCTGTACTGCAGTGAGAACACCAGGGGCCCGGGGCCACAGAGACGCTCCTGATCCGCTGAATGACCGTCAGCGATTCATGCTTCTGCTCGTCTTACACACACATCTGACGAGCACTGTTAACGTTTACATGCATGCATTTAAAAGTGTTTATTTATTTATTTAATCTTGTGAAGCATTACTATTTTTATTTTTGTATTTAAGCTTAAAACTACAGATTAATTGCAATTTTAAAAGCAGCTTTATATTATTTTTGCATAGGTCATTAATTTAATTTACCTAAAATAACTGTATTATTATTATTAATAATGCATTTTAGTATTATTATAATTTTTTTTGTCTATTTTTGTCATACTTGTCATATTAGTCTGTGTTCCAGTAGTTAAGAGATGTGTAAGAGTAAGCAGTGAGCTGTTCGTACACAGTCAGAGTACTGTGTGTCTGATATTGTTTGTGTCAGTGAGCTGCCTCTGGCTGTTTTGTGTGTGTAATAATGGTTTTATACGGTAAGGGCCACACCTCGTTCAGAGGACTGACAGCAGACTTCAGCTGGTGTTGGTTTTGAGTTGTCAGTCGTCTGTCAGAGCCTCGTTGTTTCTCTCTCTCGTATTTCATTACGGTCTTATTTGCATGTGAAGTCGGTTGCCTGGTATTTTTCCGCCTCCCTGAAGGATCACCGCTCGTCTCGCAAACCCAAAACTTGGCAACCGCCCAATATTTGGTCACCAATTATTTTTTCTTGATTGGGCTTCTGTCTCCGGCACAATTAAGCTCCACATCAGGGCTAATTGGGATGGAGTTTGTTGGGTTGTTTTTGAAACTCAAAGTAAGTAACTTTGGCTGAGGAGTGGATGTATATCGCCCCCTGTCTGCTGCTGGGAGATCAGCCGGGTTCGGACCAGAACCTGCTGAAGATCCAGCACAGCTAATAACATTCATACATGAGAGATACAGAGGCTTTTTCAGGGCAGTTTTTATTTTTCTTTATTGTATATGATTAATTATTGTTGGTTATATTTAGATTTATTGATAAACATTTTTTGTTGTTTTTTTAAATTTAGTTCTATATTTTTTTACAGTGTTAATTTGATTATATAATTACCTTTACTGTTGTTTTTTGTAAAGTTTCTTTATATATTTGCATTTGTTTATTTATTTTCAAATAATATTTTTGTTATGGTTCTAGTCAACATTAATAACTCCTTGTTGATGCAATTTCTTTCATTTCTCACCAGAAATCTTGAAAATGCATTGCATGTGTGTTATTTTGAGAAGTCTATCTGCAGTCTAGACGTCTGATCATGTTGTCGTCTCTGTGTTTTTGTGTGTGTTTTGCTTGAATTAGGACTTGCAGTCAGTCGTATTAATCCGTTGTTTCATTGCAGTCAGACTTATTCATTAAAAGCAGAAAGAATGTGAAAACTGAAAGCAGTTTGTCAGCAGATCGTCCGTCTTCTATAGAAACTATAAATGCATGTAAATCCGTCTGGACAGAAGCGTCTGGATGATTTAATAATGATCTTCAGGTTCAGAGCTGCATCTGCGTGAACTCTCGTGTCTATAATCACTGCTGTATTGTTGTGATGGAGGATAAGTGGTCAGAGATGTTTGTCAAGCTCTCCAGAGCCTCAACAAAAGGCCTTCCAGCTGTGCTGCTGATATTGTCGTCGTAACGCCTGACATCCGGCCAAATCCTGCCGCTTTCCCATCCGCTGCCAGCTCCTGCTTTTATTAGAGGAATCGCTCAAACGCTGACTCTAGCTGGGTTTAGTTGCTTTCTGGGAATGATTGGACGTTCGTTCTGACGGATGGAGAGGGTTTGATTAGTCAAGGGATAATATGACGTCTTAATATTGTTTGAATTTCTATATTTAGTGCTATATTTACAATTATTACTGTAAGTGAATAATCATCAACTTTACATTTCAAAACTTTTACTGAAATAATGAAAAAGTTTTAATATTAATAACAATAATAAATAATGGTATTAATTTATTAGTAGTTATTTTTACCTTTTATTAAAAAATATTAGTTATTATTCATATTATTGAATAATATTAATAATAATAATACATGTTTTATTAATATTTGTATAATAATCTTTAATCAAATGTTTAAATGATTATGGTAAAATAATTGTTTATTATTATTATTATTTATATAGATTTTTATCAAATAATTAACAGGAGTTTTTTTATTTATAATTCTATATTTTGTTATATATACTGTATATCTCTCAGTATTTTGCAGCATGTGTTGTTTTGGACGCCTCTGGACTGAAAGGCTCTTATCTTCGTTCCCGCTCTCTCGCTCCTGTTGTTGTGTAACTCGGGAGCATTCAGATGAAGGACGGTCACCGAGCAACGGCGTCTGCTGTCTCCTAGCAACGGGAATCTGGGAGTGTTTGGAATTTGTCCAGGATTGACTTACATTGCAGAATTCCAATGGAATGAGTCACGTTGTCATGGCGACGGGTGAATGAGACAATGATTGGCCGGCAGCCAGTCAGATGCGTTATTTCCAGAGGTGCTTTCGGTGTCGCCGGGTTCGTGATTTCAGGCTAGAGCTTGTCAGATTCACTCCTGCAGGCCTTTTGTTTGACGGATCCTCTGCAGACAGCATCCTCTCTCGTCGTTACAGTCTAGGCTATCTTCTAATCTAATAGTTCGCTTTATAGTTGCTTTAAAGCTGTTTTTTTGACCAGAGCTCCACAAAGACACCAGCTACTTTCAGGAAAAACCCTTTACCCTGATGTTTAACCCCGGAGGCAGTGCACTAGATGGACACGCTCAAGGTCTGAAGGTCAAAGGTCAATCAAAAACATTCCACCACGTTTGTTTCCGTCTGTAGCACCACCTGGCTAATCCATCACTGATCCATTTATTTAAGATTTTCTTTTATTAATATTGTTTATATTTATTTTATTATAATTATACCACCTAACCAATCACTGATAAAGTATTTTATTTTATTTTTTTCATTTTTAATTTAATTTCGTTTTACATTATTATTTTATATTTTATTACCTTTATATATATATTATTATTATTTTTTGTGTTCACAGCACCAGATTTTTAATACAATTTTATGTGTTTTTTTACTATACTTTTTTTTAAAGCAAGCATGTTTTTGTTTATTTTTTTTAAAATATTATTTATTTTATTAATTAATTTTATTTTTAGTTAAACTCCTGCAGTCACGTTCAGATCAGGTTTTGCAGGTTGAAAAGTCCCTGTGCATATATAAAACAATAAACTACGGAAGGGCAGTTGGTTATTGAGCATCAGAATGCATTTATCAGTGTTCGGTTGGTAATAATAAACCAGGTTTCTTTTATCTTAAAGCCTGTTTGGCCTGACGCTGAGATTATTGTATATTGCACCACCTTTACGAGGAATTGTGTGTGACGGGGAGTATTTGACAGCAGAGGAAGAGCGGGGCTGAAGCTGTGTGTTTTGTAACCGTGCGCCCTTCACCTCTTAAAACTTAACTGAGTGATATCTAAAGCAGCCGCACCTAATCACACACCCCGCGGGAGATTGTGTGTGTGTGTGACTGGCTGACGGCCTGCTTGAGTTGAACGCCCCACCCGCACACGCCCTGTTCCCAGCATGCCTTTCACCTACATGCCACAGGACGCTGTCACAGAACTTTGTACATGTTTTCATCTGCTGGAGTGATGTAACACACACAGACCACAGCCGACGGAGTCCGAGCACATCTCTGATCACTGCAGCAGAGAGACAGCAAAACCACGGCTTATTTCTCTCCCAAATCACATCAAGAAGCCTATTTTTAGCAGCATTATCATAGCTTGCGTTGTGACATTTTTCATGACAATTACAGACCAGTTTGACAGCTTTTAATAATAAACAACATCTATCTATCTATCTATCTATCTACAGTATCCATCTATATCAAAGCTTAGCGACTAACCTTGAACATGCAATATCAACGGGTTAGAAGCATGCTAATTATTGCCAACAAACTAAAACGTATACAAATTCCTAGCGAGGTGTTCGCTACATCTAGAAACAAGCTTAAACATGTTAGCAACATGTGAGTGATGCGTTAAAATGTGCCAGAAACATGCTAGCAACATGTTAGGCCCACTGCATGTGTGTTAAAACATGCTAGCAATTACGCTAATGTGGAAACATGCTAGCAGCTGAACCAGTGCTGAACTAGTTAATACATGAACTAACGGTGGAATGTTTACTGCATGCATTAACCTTAACCTTTGTTCCTATTAAAATTAGTTAATAAAGATGTTTGTTAGTTTACAGCTCTTGCTTTAGTACCTGCGAGATGCTATTTTAGCTTTTATTAATAATTGGAATGTTTTTGTTTTTTTAATTGGTTTATTTAATTTTTGTTTAAGTAATTCTGTTTTTTTTGTTTTTTTTTTGAGGTTTTTTTT
>JAUMHP010000078.1:462025-474583 GCA_032361065.1 Enteromius trimaculatus | reverse complement strand
GTTCGTGTGTTTGCAGCGCCTGTGTTGTCAAATTGATGAAGATGTTTTTTAAGTTGCAGCCGTTTTTTTCTGTTTGCGTGCGTTATTTTTAAATTGCAGCGCGTTGAGCTCTCTCGGCCACCGTATGAGTGAGACCCAGAGAATATTAGTGAAGAGGATCACGCAGAACCTGTGCAACACGCCTCTTACAGGATGTTTCAGAATTATATGTTTTTTGTTTGTTGTTGTCTCATAATTTTAGATATGCTATTATTTATAAATGCTACTGCTGCTTATGTTAGCATCCAATATGCAGTTTTGTTCTGACTAACGCTTTATTACAACATGATTACGTTGTAGCATTTTTCTAAGAGTAAGAAGTGTTTGCCTGCAAGTATTTCTCACTCCCACAGTAACCTTGTGTGGGTCTTTGTTTAATGTTTCTCATAGCTATGTGAAAAATAACTGTCTGTCTTTGTAATTGTTAGACGACAGAATCACGATTCAAATATCAATCGCTAGTTTTGACAGCATAGCAACAACTCTTCCTCTTCTCTCCTGAGGTGGGGTTTATCAAGAAGCTTGTTGTAGCGCCTTTTAAAAAGTGCAGCCACTTTACCAGCGCCATCATAGAAAATAAGGAATAAGATACATTAGGACAACGAGCGTAAAAAAAAACCTCCTTCGAGAAGGGCTGAAGAAGGGTGCGATCAGGGGTAAAAAATACCTCAGCAACAAGCACATAAAACAATAATCACAAGCCATAACATTGCAACAGGGGAGGGAACAGGGGATGTGGAAATGTCCAATGTAGGCAAACAGCATCCGGTCCAGCATCTAGACAGCGCCGAAGGGTAGAAGCACAGGAAGGAGTGATTGTCTATCTGCATCTGTGTCTTGATTTGTGAGTGCGTGCCAATGATGTGTTTGCCTGGGAAGGCTATACCAGTCTGTACCAGGTGACCTTGGAGCAGGGAAAGGAATTTTCAGAGTGTCTTGTTATCTTACTCTCCGGGGAGTTTTGTCTCCAGCCTTGGCCAAGGCCAGGTGCCAGATAGAAGAAGGAAGAAGCCGAAAAATTGAAAAGCTGTACTTTCCAATTTGGATCAATATCTGCCAATTTCGCAGATATCTAATGTCCGTCACTGGTCTCCAGGTCTGCCCAAATCCCGTTGCATAGCTGCTAGTTTCTCCAAGATGTTTTCCAGTTTGCGGTCCAAAGCCACAGTCTGAGTGCTAACAGCTCTCGTCACCACTGTTTCAATCCAGCCGGCCAGTCTATTGGGGTTTTGACTGGCTGCTTTTAAAATTCGTCGATATCCCAGGGCCCCACCTAATCCAATCAGCAGAATCCCTGTTATCAGAGTTCCGAACAGGTAACCGTCCATCATGTACGCAGGTGTAAACGTCCCCGCAGGACAAGTGGGTTCCCCTGAACCCAGGCTTCTCGTCGAGAAGATGGTGTCATTTGCTTTTAGAGACCAGTTGATCAAATCCATAATTCCTTTTTTGTTTGAAGAGCAAGGCAAAGAGAGTCTCAAGACAAGAGGAGCAGCGGGAGAGATAAGGGAGGGAGAGGAGATGCGACCGCCTTCACCGAGAGCCAAAGGAAAAACCCATTCAAACTTGAAAGTTATTTTAAAGCTGCACTAAAACTAGTCTTTTAAACTACACCGAACTTTTTGCTGCAGTTTGAAAACCACATAGCGCTCCAGATTTTAGTCAGTATTTGTGCTGAATCACATGACCTGTTGTTTAAAAACAGCTCAACTCCATGACAGTGTTACTTTCATGAGTCAATAAGATTCACATTTGCGTTTCCTCTTTCAGGGAGTATCGGCCGAAGGAGGAAGTGAAATTTCTGGCCAACGGAACCCGGGTGGAGGCTGTCAATCCCAAGACGTACGTGTTTGAGCCCAACATGTCACGTGGATCTGAGGACGACATTATTCGAACGGTCAACATCCCCGCTGTGGTGAGATTGTGATCTCTGACCTACTAAAGTCACAGACAAATGAGCTTAATGGGTGAATCTCGTGAAAGCGTGTCACTTTTCACCTAAATACAAAATAAGAAATTATGTTTGCATGAAAAATGAAATCTGAGATTAGATAGTTCACTGTGTTTGGGTGTTTTTGTCTTCAGACTATGATGGAGAAAACCAAAGGTGGATTTTTTGAACGCATCGTCAGTGATTTGATGAAATCACAAAACATCGGTCTGTTTGGGACGTTCAGGGTCGGTGACCTGCTGTGGGGTTACGAAGATCCACTGCTTAAATTAATCAAACCATTTATCCCAGTGGATGACCACTTTGGACTTTTCTATGAGGTTAGTGGCTGCGGTCAGTCATCACTATTACTAGTACTAGTATTATAACCTTAAATAATAAAGGTCATATGATTAAGTTTTCATATTTTGTAGAAATGTACAAAATATCTTCATGGAACATGATCTTTACTTAATATCCTAAGGATTTTTGGCATAAAAGAAAAATAAATAATTCTGACCCATATAATGGATTTTTGGCTGTTTGGCTATACCTATATCAGTGGTATGCACATTGTTAATTGTATTTGTGTACGTGTGTTTCATTCTCATGTCACTGGCTGTTTCAGAAAAATGGCACAGATGACGGTGATTATATTTTCTTCACGGGCAAGCAGAATTACCAGGACTTTGCTCGTATAGACGAGTGGAACGGACAGAGGTAAAATCAGCAGAAAACTCACCCTCTCAGTTTATCTCTGCAAGATTCGTGAATGGATTTAGAAATCAGCGTGTGCTCAGAGGAGACTGAACTATGGATTATTTGTTCTGTTTTGTCAGTTTGTTGAACTGGTGGAGCACAGAGGGGTGTAACAGGATCAATGGTACTGACGGAGCGTCTTTCCATCCAGTCATCACAAACACTGAGAAACTCTATATATTCTCCTCTGATCTGTGCAGGTGAGGACACACACCATTTAAACTCAATCAACTTAACGGTATGCAGACATGCATGACATGGTTCATAAGATTTTACATTCTAATAATATTTTACTGTATTTTTGATCAAATAAATGCAGTCTTGATGAGCAAAAGAGACTACATTCAGAAACAATCTTAATGTATGTTAAAATGATGAATATCAAACATTACATTTTTTTTAGTATCTTATCAATCAGTGGCCAAATTATGCATATGAGCAGATCTCATGATTGCAGTGTTCTAAAAGTGATTAATACAGGAGTCACTGGTTACCTCCGTGTTTATGTGTGATCAGGTCATGCTGTATGAGGGTCAAGCATGTGTGATGCTTCATGCTGCTTTCTGTGGTTGTTTAATCTAAACCAGGCGTCCAAACAAGCAAAACTATTACAAAACATGTTATAAAATAACAATTCTTTAGCCAGATTCATTTTAGTCCCACAAACAAAGCCGTTAAGTCTGAGAAGTAGGTCGAGCTGAAACACAAATCTGCTTTTCAGATTCTTTGCTTGTTTACTGAAATGAGGCAGCTACCACAGTCCTAATGAAAGGCACCTATCAGAGTGTGTTTAATGTATGTTTGTGTTGACAGGTCTATATATGCTCAGTACGAGTCTGAGGTGAGCGTACGAGGGATTCCCGGTTTCCGCTTTGTCCCACCCAGGGAGGTTTTCGCCAATTCTACGATTAACCCGGATAACGCAGGCTTCTGTGTGCCGGCTGGAAACTGTCTCGGCTCTGGCCTCCTCAATGTCAGCGTCTGCAAAGAAGGTCAGTGAGAGTCCGAATGCTGTTTATCACCGTACAGATGTGGGGATGTCCTGCTAACACGTGTGTCTCTTCTCAGGTGCGCCGATCATCATGTCCTCCCCACATTTCTACCAGGCAGATGACAAATTCGTACAGGATGTGTTCGGGATGAATCCTAACAAGGAGGAGCACGAGACGCTCATTGATGTCAATCCGGTAAGTGATGAGTCTGATGAGCTGACCAGAAACTGACATTTTTTTTCTCCTCGCTGATCGTAAATGCTGCGTGAAGCTGCATGATCACAGCCAGACAGAATTTCTTTGATTTTTTTTGACATTTTCAGAAAAGTGCAACATAATAACAGTTGAGTGATGATTTATTGTGCAGAAATCCTCTCTTTATGACATCATATGAGCCTGTGAGCACAGATAAAACGGTAAATGATCCTCCTGGTTGATAAACCTGCGGGACGTTCGTTTGTTTCATTGCTCGTTATCCTCAAGCATCAGACAACAATGAGAGATACAGCAACATGGTGGAGTGCGATTTTACACCAATGAGATTTTTTATTTAACATTTATAAGCTAACATATAGGCACCTTTATATTTTAGAAATATTTGAAAACCCAAGTATAGAGTGTATATAATGAGTATAGTGTACGCATATAAGTATAGTTTGCATAGAATGAGTATAGTGTGTAACTTTTTTATATATAGTGTGTATATAATGAGTATACAGTGCATAAGTATAAAAGAATACGTATAGTGCGTACGAGTAGTGCGCATATGATTGTAGCATGTATAGAATGGATATAGAGGGTAGCTTATATATATATACATTTATGTGTGTGTGAGTATACTTGTAAATAAGTATAGTGCGTATGAGTACAGCATGGATAGAATGGGTATTGAGAGTAGCTTTAATATTTAGTGTGTGTATAATGAGTATACAGTGCATAAGTATAAATTAAGTATAGTGTATACGAGTAGTGTGCATATGAGTATGTATAGAATGTGTATAGAGTGTCGTATGAGTATACTTAGTGCACATGAGTATAGCATGTATAGAATGCGTATAGATTGTAGCTTTTATATATATATATATATATATATATATTGTTGGTATATGTGTATACGAGTAATGTAAATAACCAGTATAGCGTATGTAGAGTAAATAATGTATATAGTATGTATTTTTCAGCACTGCCATAAGAGGGCATCCTCACTCCACACTCAGCTTCAGGTCTTCCTCACTCCTGAGCGAGGGAATGAATGAATAACAGCGTCTGTATTTCATCGTTTACTGACAGAGCAAACACACACTTGTGTCTGAGTCACTCTCTGATAAAGCAGATGATGTTGGGATGATATTATCTGATTTCCCAGCTAGTCCAGACGCGCCCCACTTCCCGTCGCTAGTTAGTAATTAAACCCGAGGCTGTTTTGGTTATTTTGTGTGTTGTGGGAGTTTTAGTTTTTGTGCAATGACTTCAGACGTTCAATAAAACACAGTTATTGGAGCACTGCATTGGTCCAGGAGCGTGTTAAATGACTGCACATGTGTGCTTCAGCCGCAGGTTTGGGATCTCCACGGATCAGCAGGATAAAGTGTACTGTGGGTGTGTTTTATGGTGTTTGTATAGGTTCACTTGGAAGCGATTCAGGTGCTCCTTCTACCCTATAAAACTGCTACAGGAACCGTATCAGATGGTAATACCACCACGTACCATGGTACTGAATCATTATATATACACTCCTACTGAAGGATGGAGGTTTAGGGTCAGGCTCTTGTTATGTGCACGTGACAGGAATCTCTTCTATTGCTGGGAAGGTGTGTGTTGATTTATGAAATGTTTTCTCATATGAGTTCCCATCATGCCCCCCCAGCACATAGGAAACTTCCCGTCTATTGTGGGTGAAATGTTCTTGCGTTTAAGCATTAAACGGGTCGCAGATGTGAGTATACAGACTAGGGATGAAACGACTCTACATTTTGTTTGTACGATTATAGTCTGAAGAATAATCACGGTTTTACGATTATTATGCATTCATTCATTTCATAACATTACTAGTGTATTAAATCACTCTTTTAGATATTAAAGTGTTATTTATCACTGGCTTTTAACACAGAAATAACACCGCAACCATCAATACTGCACAAAATAATACTAAACAGAAGTCCATCTCTCACATTACACTTTAAAAAAGAGACCTCTGCTCTGTGAACATCCATGACTGTATTTATCTCATGAAAAGTCATGGCCCTGTCTTTATAAGCGTGTGTGTGTTCTCAGCTCACTGGAATGCTGCTTCGGGGTGCTAAGCGTGTTCAGGTGAACGTCTACCTGCAGCAGATCCCCGGGTTCAGGTGAGCTTCTGTTATTTTCCAGTTAATTGGTTTTAAATTATTTTGATCAGCACTCTTTTTTTTGATGTCATCAATGTAAAATGGACCACAGATGGATTATTCTAGGCCTGTAACGATCTGATGGAGTAAGGTGTGTTTGGAGACCTGCTATTGGGTTACATGAGCTCATTACATAAGCCTGAACCATGACCTGAAGTAGGTCAGTCCAGCTGTAATGATTGACAGCTGCGTGTTATTTTCGGACGTGAAGCTGAGTTTGTCTGGGGGTCAGGTGGTCCCGCTGGAGAGACCGAAGACTCGACGCTGCTGAATGTCCCACTTGACCCGACAGCTTATTGGCTTGAAATGTGATCTATCTGAAAGCGCAGATAAATCCTGCTCATCAGCGTGTGAACGGAAAACATCTCTCCTCGGCTGTAATTATCAGAGCTGCCTTCCCACAGTCCTTTCTTCTGATAGTCTGCATCTGAGAGGCTTTCTCTTTAAGGGATGTGTGTGTTTGCATTCGTCTCAAACCATGCCGTTTGGTCTAAAGCAGTGTTATTTCAGTATGATTGATATACCGTTGAGCAGTCATCAGCAGCACAGGTACATTAGAGAAATAGCAATCAATGCATTGTACAATATTAACCATTTTTCTGTTATGCCAAAAATCCTTAGGATATTAAGATCATGTTCCATAATGACATTTTTACATTTCCTACCATTAGTTTCCATTAATGTCCATCAATTTTCCATTAGTGATATGTACCATTATATCATGTACCATTATATATTTACAGTAAATCTATTAAAATTACATTTTTAAAAAGTAATATGCATTGCTTACAATCTGATTTGCACAATTTTCAGAGCAACATTCTTAATATTGAGACTTTTGTGCAACCTCAGATTTTAAAATAATTCTATCTCCCTCAAATATCGTCCTGTCCTATCAAACCATACGTCAACGGAAAGCTTTTATTCTGCTTTTGGGTGATCTCAGTTTCTAAAAATTAACAGGTTTTGTGCTCCAGGGTCATCTTTTAGAGTTTAAGTTAATATTCATATTTAGATTTTATTTTTAGAGCTTGTTTTAATTTTTAATTCATTAATTTTAGTAGTTTTGCTGCGAAACAAAAGTAAGAAATGCTACCTTCACACCTAGCTTAAATAAATGTAAAATAGAGTTTTATTAGAGTTTTATATATATATATTTTTTTATATAGCAAATATTGCATTCATTTGAAACTTCTGTTGATGGGTCTTAATCCTAAATCCATGTGTAATGGTATAATTATAGTTATAGTTGATATTTTTAGATATTTTATAATTATTATGTTCTAGTTACACTTTAATCTAAGCTAAGGTTTGAAAATTTTGGTTTTATTTTAGTACTTAATGAAAATTTAAATATTGAGAAATATTGTTGAACTTTTATTTTTATTTTATTTTTTTTACTTTTTTTGATTCACGTTTAGTTTTATTTTCCTATAATGAACGTGCTCAAAGCATCTTTACGTACTGTACCATCGAAATCATATTTTCTTTTTGTTTTGCAGTCAGACCGGGAAGATCCAGACGCTGGTGTTTCCAGTGATGTACCTTAATGAGGTAGTATTTTAGAAAATTATCATCTATATCTTCATAAGGCTTTTATAGCATGTCAGAGTTTGTGTACGTGTCAAAACCTGTGTTCCTGTTGAGTTTCGGATAGTTAAACTCAAATAGGTGCAATGTCAAGGTCATGGGTTCAATTTCCAGAAAGATGAACTGAAAAACGTCCCTGTTAACTTTTTTCACTCTCACATAAAGCCGCATTTGAAACCTCGACTATTGGATGGTTTAAATAATGTCACAAAATTCAACTCTGTATGTTATCATCTAGATATAATAAGCTTAATTCACCTGTAAAGAAGACACAGTACTGAGATATTCTGATTTTCTGTGACGCTGCAGTCCAAACAGATCAAGTGCTTCTGTCTTTTCATCACATGTGTGTTTGTTGCTTTGTGGAGATGCAAAATCAGGTGAAAGGTGCAACAGATAAAGTGTCCAAACATGATGCAGATTTAATATTAACCTTTGAACAACACAAGGCATGAAAGAGTAAATTAGACCGTTGCATCAGTTTAAAAATAAAGAGATAAACCAGTTTCAGCATTAGATTATTTGTTTGTTTTTTTCTGGATGAAAGTGAACTAAATGAAAAAGATCATAGTTCTGTCGAATGAGATCTTAACTCTAAAGCAGTTATTTTGAGTTCATGTTATCAGACAGAAGAACACAGGGCCTGAGGAGGAAATATCTTCATTTCTGTCTCTATTCTTCTTATCTTCTAAACGCTTACATCCTGTTTTCCAGAGCGTCCTTATTGACGAGGAATCTGCCAAGAAGCTGTACGCGGTTGTTAACGAGGCTAATGTGATTATTAACATCCCCTTCATAGTGATCAGTGTAGGCATCTTACTGGGCATCATCTTCATCGTGTTCATGTGCCGACAGCAGACGCCGTTGGTGAGACTCTCGCATCACTTCCTTCACAAAAACTATAAAAATAAATAAATTGTTAATTGAAATACTGCTGCAATTAAAAAATATAAAATAAGAAAATTACATATATATATATATATATATATATTATAATTATATATAAGGAAAAGAAACATTTAATTAAAAAAAAAGTTAAATTAAGTTAAAATGTTAACTGGGATTTTGTTTTAAATGTTTATAAAGAGACAAAAAAAAAATTAAATATTGATATATATATATTTGCTCTAATCATATAATAAACATAAAAGTACTGTCTAAATGCATAAATTTATATTTATTTAATTAAAAAATAATAATAATTAGAAATATTAGAAAAATATTAGGTACCATGCTGTCTTTGCAGGTTTTCACTTCGGCTATATTAAGTGATTTTCTTTGATGTAAACCGCAATTTTTATATAAATTGTTAACTGTAATAAAACTAAAACCAATACATCAAAATAAAATTAAAGTATGAAAATAAAAGCTACTAAAATATTTTAATAAACACTATAATACTAAAATAGCCCTGGTCACTAAGGCAAGAAAAGATTTTGAATACTGCATAATCAGCCACAACACTGTTCGTTTGAAATGCACAGAAAACTCAAGTCATGTTTGATTCTAATAGAGCTTATGTTAGCATTGAAATAAGTTAACCGAGTGATACTATAATAAGCATAAAAACACAAGAGCACCCATAAATATAACATAAAATAGTCCAGTTATAATAGTGTTTTCCAATGCAGTACATCCTTTGATTGCATTTCTCCAGAAACACCACATGCAGTGCTGCCTGGAACTCTATTTGCTTTATTTAAATGTCTTTCAAACTGTTTTTTCTGTCTCAGAGCACCGAGGCCGAGCGGCAGACCCTGCTTTCATCGTAAACTCCCCAGACGTCATGATAAACCGACATGTGTTTTAGACGTTGAGCTTGATTTCATTTTCACACGACCAAAGTCGGTTCAAGGAGCATCAGTACATGCAGCAGGAGACTCAAAGTTCAAAGTTTGTCTCAGGTCACCTGGCCTCGGATCCAGGTCTTTCAGACGTGTTTTTAATGCATTGAATGAGCATCACAGAACCAAATAGTGCAGGCGTGTGCAAATCAGCCAATGACTTTCACATCCTAAACTGAATTATAAACCAGAAAACACTAATAGAGTGACCGCAGACGTGATGCAACACATTACACATCACATATATTGACACTGATGTCACCTGTACACATCACAACTATAGTAATACGCTTATGCAATTGCAATGAGCTCATCTGACAAATAAACTGACAGCGGTGCCAATTCATACTGATTTCAGGACTAATGTGAGTTTTAGTGACTCAATAATGTGCCAGACACAGTTTAAAATTACTTAATCTGTTGTTTTATAATGACCAAATAACTTAGTGCCATGATGTATTTGCTCGTTTTAAGTGATTTTCTTCGATGCAAACCAAGATTGTGACGTTACATTGGCTCAGTAATGTTTATAGAGTGAGCTAATAACCCTTTTACAATATTTCTGAAAGAAATCAACCATAATCACTAATTTAAACTCAGTTTAAACTCTACAATTCTGTAAATAACCAGAAACAACCTTGTTTTCAGTGTTCTGTAAATGCAGTATAAAGCATTTCATTAGTATTACCACAGTATTGAGAAGATTCAGCTTGAACGTTTCCGCTTCATCAATATATTTAATTTGATTTTGATTTGTAAACCTCATGGTTCATTTCATGTTTTATTGTTGTAGGTGTTTGGTGGCAGTTCATGTGTGGTTTGGTGTTTATTAGGTCTGAAAAGGGACGGTTTGAGGGTTGCTAAGTTTACAATATTACTACAATGCATGATACCTGTGTGGTCTGATTTTAGTTTCACTTCAGCTTGAAAGTAAATGTACTTTTCCCAGGGTGAAAATCTTAATTAAATCTCATGATTAAGATGATTGTGAAACGATAATGTAAACTGTGTTTATGAATTAAGACTCAGAGATGATGTTAGCTGAAAACAGACTGATTTAGGTTTTAAAAGGAATGTTCGTGATTGGTTTCATTTTTAAAATTCATTTTTTATGCCTTTATTTCATCATATGAGCATTTAAGTTTTTGTTTTCCTTAAAAAATATTGCACTATCAATGTAACAAAAATAGCAAGACAAACAATAAAACTTTTTAACAAAAAAAAGCATGTTACACCATCTCACTTTATGTGCCTGATATTTACAAAATAAATATGTCCAGATTCTTTTGGACGCTGCAGCTTATAATGAAATAAATTTGCTACAGATTCTTTTGCCATGCGTGTTTGTATTTTATCAGATCAAACATCTCGGCCTCAATGAATCTAAATCAGAAACTATACATGCAAAGGTAATATTTTACACGTTATCAAGATCTGTGCAACTATAAAACATTGATGATGAAACCGGAGTTTTCTTGTAGAGGTCTTCCTGAGAGTTTTCTGAGGAGGTGAATGTGTCTAGAACATGCCGGGTCATGTGCCAAAATCAACTAAATAAATACAGTTCTGATTTTGGAGGTTAATAAGACCTGGACATTGCTTGGTGAGATTCAATACAGTCTTGAGATTGACGTAGATCTGAAAGTCGTCTGCTCTCTTTGGGTGTTTCTGTCAGATTGATGTAGGTCATGATGTTTGAGAAATCAACGGGATGCACAATTTAAGCCATTTTAGTTTTCCATCATTTCATTTGTTGCCGTCATCCTTTATCCTCAGTTATGCCTGTTGATATTTATTGAAGGAGCACATGTTTTTCCTGAAAGAGAGGAAAAGTAGGTAGGTTATTTCTGAAGCACTCGCATAAAAATATGACACTCATAAAAATAGGAAATATAAAATGTGTGAAAACATTTCCCGCTTGTGCAGGAGTGCAATATAAATCTGAATTGCTGTGGAGTTGCTGATTCACTCAGCGGTCAATGTTTTTTTTTTGTGATAACCTCTTATCTGTTTACAGCTTACAAGGTTCAGGTTTCTGTGTGAAAGACTTTTTGTGATTAGAGTTGTCAATATACAATCATAAAGAGATATTGTGCGATAAATTTGCATTTCTTAGTACGTCGAAGTGTAGATCTTTTATGCGTTATTCAAAACATAATTTCGCGGTAAATTCGCGTCTCTGCAACGCGCCAAAATCCCCTGTGTAACGCGCCAAAATAAAGTGAACTGCGTGTTTGAATCAGCCAATAGGGTTCTGGTGAAACTAAAACTTTAAGTTTCAAATGTGATCCGGTTCTGATCGAACCACTAGCATTATTTACAGCATTACTTCGCCAAAATGAAGCGATTCGCGTATATGAATCCTCAAATGCAATACAGCTTGAACCGCACGTGTATGAATCATGTAGATGGTTCTTATCTCGATACAACTGACCCAGTAATATAGCAATATTGCACGATGATTCTGCGTTTCTCAGAGCGACACAAATCCTTTCGAATCGTGTTTCAACTGAATCCGTTTCAAATAGGATTGGATTTTGAATCACTGGCGAATCAAGTCACACATATTATCCCCATTTTAAAGGCCTTTAAAATTGTGATTCGCATTGCTTATTTATCAGTTTGAATGGATATATGTTTCCAACATCTTCTAGCAGGAAGTGACATCATTTATTTACTAGAGGAAAAACATCTTTGTGAGTATCATTTGATTTGATGAATGCTGTCGTGTTTTGTGGTTGTTAGTCTGTTGTCTTGGTTGAAGAAATCATTGTTACATTTTATCAGAAGTCATTTTGTAATATTTAAATTTAATTTAACGTCCTCCTGTCACAAACCTTGAGTCTATCTTAACGACTTAAACTCCTAAAAATCCCGCTCTTTCTCTTGTCAACTGTGCTAAACCCTTTACAGGAAGACTTCTACAAGCATTTGGTTACACATTACAATAAGTTCTCATTTGTTAACATTATACAGTAGTTAATGCTAATATGGCCTAAAAGGCCTTTAGCCTATTA